>BQKN01061918.1:53499-82027 GCA_022839385.1 Asparagus kiusianus
TGGACGCTCGACAAGCTGGGATCAACACAGGAGGGATTGATGAAGCTGCGAACTGAAGCCGCTGAGGTCTTGAGCAGTTCCGAGGATTCTGTCCGAGCTCGCGTGCAGGCAGAGTTTGAGCAGAGCTATATGGACAGGCTTTCCGGTTTAGAGTCTCACATTCTTAGTCATCAGCTGCCTTCGGATTGACGAACTTGTTGTTATATGCTTTTGTCTTGATCTTTTATTAGAGACTCCTTATTTGCTTCTTTTTACATGATGCTTCTTGATATGCTGTGGTGTCTTCTTTAATCGGTAAAAGACTAAACCGGCTATACGTGTTAGGTATAGACTTTGGGATTATTGGCCAACCCCCAGCCCTCAACGGTTTTGACGTGCCTTTACCGACTACCGTTTGTGTCGGGCTAGCATGCGATTTGTCTGGGTCCGTTCCGCATGTAACGTTGTGCTAAGAGAGCGAACCCTCCGAGACTTTATGCTATGACTTTGAATACATAGACTTCGTCTTTCTCACGGGAAAGACTACCCGGCAACGCGTATTAGGCGCCGACTTCATCCTTGTCTTTTCTGAAAGCAAAGCCAAGGGAAAGATGAGACTAGAAGTGGGATTTCCACTCCGAGAATCGAAAAGATTCGGATAATCCTAACTGTCGTAAGGTTTGATTATCGAATCGAAAGTTTCGAACGACCCTAACTGTCATAAGGTTTGGTCATCGAATCGAAGGTTCAAACGACCCTAACTGTCGTAAGGTCTGGTCATTTGACTCTGAAGAGGAAGAATTTTATATTCTATCTTCAGCAGGAAAGGAAACTCGAGGTGGGATCTCCACCCCCAGGATCCGACAGGTGAAACTAGAAGTGGGATCTCCACTCCGAGAATCGAAAAGATTCGGATAACCCTAACTGTCGTAAGGTTTGGTTATCGAATCGAAAGGTTCGAACGACCCTAACTGTCGTAAGGTTTGGTCATCGAATTGAAAGTGGACCTCTCGTTCATTGGAGGAAATGATCATAACCGAAAGAAGGTCTGATCACTCGATTTGTGGACCTCTCGTTCTTTGACGGAATCGAGAGGGGAATTTGGCTTTGGTCCTAACTGTCATAAGGTTTGACCAAACTGGAATGGTGTGGTGGAGACTATGAGTAGTCAGAAACCACTGAAAGTTCTGCAAGGGGAGAATCAACGATTAGATCTCATCTCAGCAAAAGAGTGTTTGTGAGAGTTAAATTCTGACAAACAAGAATATTCGGAATCCGAATATTGATTTCTTGCTTATCAGCGACCGGGTTATCCCTAAGAATACCCCGATGTGGTATTCTTCCGGGAACTTCCCGGTACCTCAATTCCTCTGAGGATACTAAGGATAGTACCTCTTCAGAAATTTGCCATTTATTGGCATCATGAGTCGGTCACCGTCTTTGGTGACTAGACGATAGGCGCCGTTCGAGTAAACTGTTTCTACTACGAACGGTCCCTCCCATTTGGGTTCAAACTTGCCTTTCTTCTTGGAGTTAAGGATCATAGGACGTTTCTCGGTTAAGACCAAGTCCCCTTCCTTAAAACTCCTTTGTCGAACTTTTTTGTCGAAGGCTCTAGAAATTCTGGCTTGGTAAAACTCAATATGCTGCTGAGCTTCCAGGCGCTTTTCATCGAGCATCTCGAGTTCTTCGAGGCGCTTCTGATGTTGTTCTTCGGTCGTCATCTGGGTTGCAAGAGCGATCCGAAGAGATGGAATTTGGATTTCCAAAGGGAGAACAGCTTCACATCCGTATACCAGTGAATACGGGGTTGAGCCGGTCGGTGTACGTACAGTGGTACGATAGGCCCATAGAGCTGCGCCGAGCTTATCATCCCAATCTCGCTTGCTATTCTTCACAAGCTTTGACAAGAGCTCTATGATAGTCTTGTTGAAGGCTTCAGCTAACCCGTTTGCTGTGGGGTTATAGGCTGTTGACGAGATGTCTTGAATCTTGAACTTTTCGCAGAACCTTATGAAGGCGTTGCTGATAAATTGAGGACCGTTGTCGTGTATGATTCGTCTTGGAACACCATGCCGGTAGATGATATGGTGCTTGATGAATGCAATGACGTTGCTCGTCTTGACTTC
The DNA here is from genome assembly GCA_022839385.1 of Asparagus kiusianus. NCBI lineage: Eukaryota > Viridiplantae > Streptophyta > Magnoliopsida > Asparagales > Asparagaceae > Asparagus > Asparagus kiusianus. The sequence goes on from BQKN01061918.1 coordinate 55,608, forward strand.
TTTGAGTGGGACTGCCTCAGCCCATTTGGAGAAGTAATCAGTGATCGCCAGGATGAACCGATCGCCTTTTACTGATGGGGGGTTTATAGGACCAACAATGTCCATTCCCCAGGTCTCGAACGGCCACGACGTAACCGAAGGATGTAGACGTTCCGGAGGCTGGTGCATGTAATTCGCGTGTACCTGACACGCGTGACACTTCCGGGCGTATACAATTGCCTCATGCATCATGGAGGGCCAAAAGTATCCCATTCTCCTGATGCGATCATAGAGCTTGGGACCAGGTTGGTGCGCGCCGCACTCTCCTTCATGTGCCTCTTTAAGCACTTCTTCAGCTTCTTTGGTTGATAGGCAACGTGCCAGCACGCCATCATACCCCCTGCGGTATAGCGTTCGATTCTCTGTATTATAGTAGAATCTTGGAGCTCTTCGTCTGATCGACTCTCTCTCCTTCACATCTTCTGGCAAGATTCCATGCAAGACGTAGTCGATGATGGGGAAACGCCAATCTCGGGGTTCAAACTCAGCCTGAGTTGTGTGCACCTCCTGGGCCTCTTCCTCCTTGCCATTTTCATCATGAAGTGGCACCAAGAGTTGATGCGTTTTTACCGTAACAAATTGTTCTGTTCCGGGAGGTTGTGCCAAGGACACAGCTAAAGCTGCTAACGCATCTGCATAGGTGTTCTGCAGCCGCGGAACGTGCTCGATGAAGAACCCTTCAAACGATTCCGCTAGCTCCACCGCCATCTTGTGGTATGGTAGCAAATCCTGACTTCGGACTTCGTATTCCCCTTGCACTTGTTTGACGATTAGTTGAGAATCACCGAAGGCTTCGAGATACTCAACCCCCAGCTCCTTGGCGAAGTTGAGACCTATAATCAGTGCGTTGTACTCTGCCACATTATTCGAGCACGGCTCAGTTAATGAGTAGGCTCGAGGCATCACATGTTTTCCCGGGGAAACTAAGACAACTCCCACTCCGGAGGAGACCTTAGAACATCCAGGAGTACCGGCGGCATTAGCTGCTCGTGAAGCACCGTCGAAGTACAAACGCCACACTTGTTGGTGTGAAGTTGCGTTGACTTCGTGGGTTTCATCAGGTAAATCGTCATATATCTCGGCGGCGTCCGTAGTTGGATTAGCTGCCAAGAGATCGCAGATAGCTTGCCCTTTTACTGACTTCTGCTGCTTGAAGTGCAGATCGTATTGGGACAAGAGTAAAGCCCATTTTGCTAATCGCCAGCTCATGGAAGCCGGTTGAGTCATGAATACTCGGACCGGGTTAACTTTGGAGATGACGTAGATAGTTTGTCCAACCAAATAATGCCGCATCTTCTGGATGGCGAACACTAAGGCTAGGCATTCTCTCTCAATCATGGGATATCGAGATTCTGCGCCTACCATGGTTCGGCTTAAGTAATATACCGCCTGCTCGTGACCGTTATCGTCATCTTGTGCAAGCAATGCACTTAATGAGTGGCTCGTCGCCTTGACATAAATCAAGAACGGTTTGCCCGATTTCGGTGCAACGAGCACGGGAGGTTTCGAGAGATATTCTTTGATACTCTCGAATGCCTTTTGACAAGCATCGTCCCATACGAATGACACGCCCTTCTTTGTGAGCCTGGAGAATGGTTGGCATTTTCCCGATAGGTTTGAGATAAACCGACGGATATATGCCAATCGCCCTTGCAGTCCTCTGAGCTCCTTGAGGTTCCTCGGAGGTTGCAATTCATTGATCGCCTTTACTTTATCCGGATCAATGTGAATACCTTTGGTGGTGACGACGAATCCCAAGAATTTTCCACTAGCCATTCCGAGGAAGGATTTGGTAGGGTTCATCTTCAACTGATGGGCCCGCATCAAGTCGAACATGGTCTTCAAGTCTTTGATGTGATCATTCTTATCACGACTTTTCACGACCAAATCGTCCACGTAGCATTCGACGGTCTTTCGGAGATGCTCTTGAAAGATCTTCGACATGGCTCGCTGATATGTAGCACCTGCATTCTTCAAGCCGAAGGGCATGACTGTGTAGCAGAATACGCCGAGAGGTGTTCGGAATGCGGTGTGCTTTTCATCATCTGGATGCATCTTTATCTGGTTATAACCAGAGAAACCATCCATGAAGGACATCCTCTCGAACCCGCACGTATTGTCGATGATAACATCCGTGATGGGGAGAGGAAAATCATCTTTTGGACAAGCTGCATTGAGGTCCCTGAAGTCAATGCATATCCGGATCTTCCCGTTCTTCTTTAGGACCGGAACAATATTGGCAAGCCATTCGGGATGTTGCTCCTCTCGGATAAATCCCGAATCAACGAGCTTTTTGACTTCAGCTTCGATTGCTTCCATCATTTGCGGACGAAACCGTCGTTGTTGTTGTTTGACTGGTTTAACCTCCGGCTTGATGTTGAGACGATGCACTGCTACGTTTGGGTCGAGACCTGGCATGTCTTCATAATTCCAGGCGAATACGTCGATGTACTCCCGGATAAGAGAAATCAACTCTTCCTTCTCTTCAGGGAAGAGGCTATCGCTGATGAATATTGGCTTTGGATTCTCCTCGGTGCCCATATTCACCTGAACGACTGGGTCTTCGGTAGGAGGCTCCCTCTGCTCGAACCGGTCTCCATACTGCATGCTTAAGTGATGAACCCACGGGTCTTCCCATGTCGACATCTCATCATCTTCTTCTATTGTCGTTGGATCAACCGTGACCATGTTCGACATTAGCTTTTTAAATACCTCACCAAGACTAGCGTCGGAATCCCAACCCGAAGAGTCGGAAGAATATCCTTTCCTAGTCTTGTTAGCAATTTGGTCAATGATTTGCCAGCCACACTCATCATCTGATGAGACATAGCCTAGACCTCTTTTGTGGCGATAGTAATTATCGGGTTTTCCCTTCGGTACATAGGCCATCCGGGGTGGAACCCGTGGGCCTCGACCAAAGAAAAGACCCTCTCCGATCTTGAAGTCATAGCCGTGCCTTTCCATCATGTTGCGTGCTTTCGCATCGTACTTGGATAGATGACGGGCTGGTTTATCATCGTCGTCTTCTGTTTCCAGGAAGTGGTTGGGTATCGGAGATGCTCTTCCTTTGCCGTAGACGACCTCCTTTCCACCCCCAATCCCTGCGGGGATGATGAGCGTTGTCCCGCAAGGGTCGTGTACCTGCTTCTTTGTCAAACAAAATGATTGAAGAGGCATATATAAATCAGGGTTAGCATAGAGTTCGTTGGTGATATCATCAAGACCCGTCGAGTACTCTAAATCATCATTTATTGATAGTTCTTCGGCAAGTTGCCAATTACAACTATCTTCCGATGATTCATCATCGTCAAGATTGATTACAATGGGTACAATGTCGTTTAAAACAAAACCGCCATCGTAATCAAGCCCTGGTTCGGTATCAGCTTCATCACCGCTGTCCGTTCCTTGGGCCGATGGTTCAGTATCGGATTCAGCGCCGTATAAAAGGGAATCGGTGAAATAATTCTCCAATCCCTTAAACGGTTGCTTATCCGCGACCACCGTCTTGATTTCATTATCTGTGCCCACATATTTGAGGCACTGATGCAGCGTTGACGGGACTATAAGGTTACCGTGGATCCAAGGCCGACCCAACAGTAAATTATAGGACGTTTCCGCGTCAATCACATAGCATGTGACCTCCGACTTCAAATCCCCGATCTGGCACTTAACTCGGATCTTCCCCAAGGGCCTAGACCCGCTGGTGTTGAATCCGTAAATCGTCGTGCCAGTGGACGCTAATTTGCTAGTCGGGATTCCGAGATGATGCATCAATCGGAATGGCATGATGCTCACAGCGGAACCCGAATCGACTTGGATCCGGTTGACAACGCTGGAGCCGATATGCCCGGTGAAGTACAATGGCCTATCATGATTGGAGTTCCTTGTCTGCATGTCTTCTTTGGTGAAAGAGATGCAGGGGAAGTGATGTGCCGCCAGATTGCAATGCTGAGCTGACGACTCCGGTTCTTCGGAAGATGGTTTGATCCGAGTCAAGAAGGCTTCGGAATCACTCAAGGCTTCTTGTAGTGCCTTCCGTGTATCCTTCGACAACCTCAGCAACTCGTATAGAGTTATCCTGGCCGGGATGTTGGCCAATTGCGCCATAATGTCGAAATGGGGCTGAGAGCTTGTATTCCCCGGTTTGTCTCGTCCAATTGGATTATTGAATCGAGACGGCCTCGGGTTCTGAGCTTCTTGACGTACGGGCTCTTTTCCCTTATCTTTCTGTGGGATCCTCTCCGTCGCCACTACAGGTGTTGGGGGAATTGCTGAAATTCCCAACTCTGCCAGCGTCTTGGAAGGTGGGGTTTTGGTACCCAATTGCTCAGTAGCCTCCGGATACTTGAAGTGATATTCGTTCCCGCTTCGAGTTGAAAAGGCTTCCTGCTCGTCCTCAGAAAGTGGGAAGGTTGGAATTTTGTCATCATCCACCCCCGGTATGGCAGAAGCACCGTAGCATGATTTACCTTTCCTCTTCGACTTCTTCTTGTTCTTTGTGGAAGAGGTCCCGGCCCACTGTTCATCTGCGATCAAGTCCGGATGAACCCACAAGATCTCGCCATTTGGGGCTGTATGTGGCACAAGCCCTTTCTGGCGCTGCTGGTGTGGATCATCGTTTACTGTCTTCACCGCTGCTTTGATCACCGACTCGTGTTGGAACCAACTCGAGGGTACGGATCCAAAGCTAATGGACACGGTGTTTGCACCCACCTTCTTCTCTTTGGGCTGTTTCATGGTGATGACCCCAACATCGATCAGGGCCTGAATCTTATCCTTGAGAGCGTAGCACACCTTGGTAGGATGGTGCACCGCTCGGTGGAATGCGCAGTATTTCGGATCGTTGACCCTCTTGGCATCTTCCTGATCCTGAATCGGCGGTAGCTTGATCTTGTTGTTTTCCACCAAGTACTTGAAGATACCGGGGATTTCATCCTCCTTGAATGAGTAGACTTTTGGGAACCTTGGCTCCCCAACCTTTTGCTTCTGGGGCTGTTGTTGCCACCTGGGTTGTTGAGGCGCCCTCTGCTGCTGCTGTTGCGGCTGCTGCGGCTGTTGCTGCTGTTGCGGTTGTGCTTGCACTTCAAAGACTTGATTTGCGACCACCGCATTCGCATGCGCCTTCCCTTTACCTTTGGGGGTAAAATTTGGTTGCGGGGGATTGTTGGGTATTTGCCCCCTCTCCGCTTTCTTCCTCTTGAGGAATCGCTCGGCTCTTTCTCCTCGCATTTTCAAGTCCTTCCAGGTTTTGGATGGCGCCATTCCCATGGCTTCGAGGATGTCGAGCGTGAGGTTGTTGTGGCAGGTCTCAAGGATGAAATCCTCGCTGACCGGATCCCTGCAATTCATAGCTTTGTTGCGGAATCTCTTCACGAAGTTTTCAACCGTCTCGCCGTTCTTTTGTTTTTCATCGAACAGCGTGCCGATTGAAACCTCGGTGTCATCATCAAAAAAGTTTGTTAGGAACATGTCCTCCATGTCATCCCAGCCGTTGATGCTCCCAGGCTTGAGACGGCGATACCAATCGAAGGCAGCCCCGCGAAGAGTGCCGACGAATGACCGCACCATGAGGGGCTCATTTCCGGAAATAATTCCTAAATGAGACTTGAAATAGATTAAATGCTGGGTAGGGGAACCCTTCCCATCAAACGGCGTAAAGTTAATTAAATTAAACTTTGCCGGATATGGGATTGATTCCCACTCCCTCGGATATGGGCAGGGTATACCGGATCTTTTTACCTCCTGAGCATTCATCAATGCATTGATCTTGCTCTCCAGGTCTTTCATCTTCCTGTCCTCACTCGTCTCGGTCTTCGAGTGGCTTCTGGGAGAGGCGGCGTGGTCCTCTTTTGCATTTTCTTCTGCGGGACCACCCCCAGTGTTGGTATTGACGGGAGGAATGTTGACATTATCCGCTTCCCGTTCATGCTCCTCTGGATTGCGTTGGCTCGGTTCTCCTTGGTGAACCGTCATTGCCGCGATCTGTTGATCGTGCATCTCCCTCATCCGCTGCATGGCCATCTCCATTTCAAATTTGAAGCTTTCCTTTTGCTTGGCTAGGGCTTCTTCAAGTATCTTCGACATTTGCTCGGCACTGATCATGAGCGATTCATAAGATTGGCCTGCACTTGAAGCCGTGTCATCGGATGCGACGGCGGAGCAGGTATCAGAATCAGCATCGGATTCCTCATCTTCTAGGGAAAGTCCCTTGTGTACTCTTGGGTAAGTGTTTCGTTTGATAGTTCCCGACCGTAGCCACGTCATGCATCGGGATGCCTCGGCAAGCTGATCCAAGTTGAGACGTGGTGTTGATCCCCCTCTGCCGGTCATGTTGACTGACACTTTCGAGTATTCATCCTCTCGGCGGAGCGATTTCTTCTTGTGGAAACGCTTCGGCTTGGAGAGTCTCTCGAACACCGAGATTCTTGTTGGGGTTTGAGCACAGCAACACTCGGACAGCACTGCCTTGATAATGTTGGCACACGGGCAGTGGGACTCCATATCCTGCATGTACCTCTTTCGAGATTTTTCCACACCCCCAGCCCTGTAGTACAGCTCATCAGCTTGATAGCTGGAGCAACCTACAGAGTGCTGGTGGATGTCCCTCGGTATAACACGCTCATCCTCAGACGAGTGTGTTTCCCTTTGGGAATGCAAAACATGGTTAGATTTTTCAAGAGTGGCCCGTTCAATTTTACGCTTTTGAGAGCGTAGAAATCGAACGGGCTCTTTCAGCTCGACTCGCAATTCAGTGCGGTCGGTAATAGGGGCTTTCCCTTTGTCAATATTCTTGGGGGGATTGATTCCACCCCCAGTCTGGATTTTAGTTTGGGGACCTTTCAATGGTCCCAGCCGTTCTTTGACGGGTATTCTGCCTCGGTTCTCCTGTAAGGGACCGAGACGACTCGTCAAAGGAAGCTGGGATCTTGAATGATCCCCTTTTTTACCTGGCCCTGTTGAGGGTGCCGGTACGGGAGGAGTAGGCTCTGATTTGGTTGAACTCTGGGTGATAATTTTACCCTTCTTGGTTTGAGGTGTTGGGTTTGCCTTGGGCACCCACACCGATTTGCTCTTGGACGGCGTTTTGACCGCCGATTCTTGCTGCATCTCCTCTGCCTTCTTTAGGAGGAGCCGGGCATGTGCAAGTAGAGCACGGCGCTTCTTGATTCGCTCCTCGAGCGTGGAACGGTTCCTCTTGACGCGGATCCACTCATTCGCTCCTGATTTGGAGGGGAAGTTGATTACCTGCCGCTGCTCTTGTCGCTGCCTCGACTTCAAGTCCTCTGCATAGCGCACTCCATCCTTTGACTCCTTGGCCTTGGCGAGCTGTTGAGCGAGACGTTGGCGACGTCTTTGAAGCGCTCTCTTTGATGGAGTTGGAGCAGCATCACCTATCGCCTTTGTGGCGGTTGGATCTACGTTCTTGACCACACTGATCGACGCAAGGCCGTTGTGTGGTGCAAGTGTAGTGGCAGCGACGGCGGGGTCTTGAATTGAGGAGTTGGAGATCCCGTGAGCCCTTTTTGGAGATGAATTCCTCCTGCGTCGGTGCGGAGAGGCAGATCTGGAGGAGGAGGAGGAGAGGTACTCTTCGAACTTCTTCTGATCGAATTCGTATTCGATCTCTTCATTCACCCGGATCTTGAAGGCCGGTTGCGTCACTCCGATCTCGGTAGCGAGGTCGGCGGCTCCCACTGTGGTCGCCAGCTTGTTTCCGGTAAAAGTTGCTGTTTTCATTGATGTTCTCTTTTTTTTTTGAGATCTGTTACAACTTCAAGCGTCACAACAGTGTTTAAATGAAAACAAAAGATTACAACTTAAACGAAAATAAACACGAGAGCCCGGTTTGGTACGGTCTCGCTTGCGTGGGTTGTTGGCCTGTGACGGGGACGTCGATGTCCGTGGACCGCCGACTCTTCAAGATCCTTGCCGATAAAATCCGGCAGAGTTTCGTCTATCCGCGTAGGATATAGAAACAGAACCTCGTCGATCCGCGCAAGATCTAGAGGTTATAAGCGTATATCTCGGCTAAAACGAGATAATAGCTCTTCTTAGTGTCACCGCAAAGGAGCAACACTAAGGATCAGAGAGGGGGGGGTGAATGAACCTTGATGAAGAAACTCTGACTCCTCACTCCAGCAGGGCTTCGCCGCTTCAGACTCTAGAATTTCAGATCTCGAGGATAATCCCAAGACCGGAAATTCTTCTCCAAGAGCTAAATCAGCGCCAAAATCAAGAGCCCCTCACAAAGGAGGCCTAGGGGGCTATTTATAGCCAAAAGGAGAGGGGGGGGCTGATATGGACACCCCTAAGAGGAGAGACACCCCCTAGGGGTGTCTTGGCCAAGGCCGGGACACCCCCCATGGGGTGTCTCGAGCCAGCCGAGACATTTTCGTGTGTCCCCGGTTCAGCCCGGGGCTGTGCCGTTGTCCCGCTGTTGACTCGCCGTTGACTTTTCGTCCGAACTCGGATTTGGGTGATTTCGGATGCGTTGGAATCGTGACGGCGAGCTCTGTAGGCCCCGATGGTTGGATTGTCTGTGGGGTGGTCGAGGCGCAGCGGGCGTTGGTCTGACTGCAGTGATAGCGGGGTTTTCGGTTAACCCGTATCCTTGCGATTCTGACATTCTGTCGGCTCACGTAATCCGTCGGTTTGCTTCATTCGCTCACCGGCGTCATTTGAGCTCTTGTGAACCTGGTAGTGACGTTCGATCGCCGCTCGTTGACACCGAGCTATGTTCGGGGACCTATCGGCAATTTTCGACGCCTACAGTTGCTAATAGAAAATCTAATGTATATATTTTTGAGATGAATGAGCTAGTTGATCAAGATGTTAAATGCCTTGCGGCGGTTGATGAAAATCCTTGGATTTGGCATAAGAGGCTTGGACATGCCAACATGGAGATGATATCCAAATTATCCAAGAGGAATCTTGTAAAAGGGTTACCAAACTTGTATTTCATCAAAGATACCATTTGTGAAGATTATGCTAAAGGTAAACAAACTAAGTCTACCTTCAAATTCATCAATGAGGTATCAACTTCTAAACTCTTGCAATTACTTTATCTTGATTTATTTGGTCCTATGCGTGTTACCTCTCTAGGAGGCAAACACTATGTTTTTGTTATCATTGATGATTTCTCTCGTTTTACATGAACAATTTTTATTGGTAGTAAAGATGAATGTTTTGAAGAATTTCTAAATTATGTCAAAAGAATTGAAAATGAAAAAGAGTTGAAAGTTGTTAAAATTAGAAGTGATCATGGTGGTGAATTTTAAAATAATTTTTTTATAATTTTTATACACATCGTGGTATAACTCATATGTTTTCCGCTCTAATAACATCACACCAAAATGGTGTTGTTGAACGGAAAAATCGTACCATATAAGAGATGGCACGAACTATGTTAAATTCTTTTGATTTGCCTAAGTATTTTTGGGTGGAAGCCGTCAATACGGCTTGCCATATTTTGAATCGTGTTTTGATTAGACCAAAGCTTAAGAAAACCCCTTATGAACTATTTTATGGCAAAACTCCTTTTATTGGATATTTTCGTATCTTTGGTTGTAAATGCTTTATTTTAAATACAAAAGATCACCATGATAAATTTGATTCTAAAATTGATGTTGGTATTTTTCTAGGATATGTACCTCGAAGTAAGGCTTATAGGGTCTTTAACAAACGAACTCTTGTTGTTGAAGAATCTATAAACGTTACTTTTGATGAGACTAATATTAGTTTACAAGTTGGTTTGCCTACGAAAGATGATGATGATGTTGAGGGAGGATTGGAATTTTTGCATCTAAATGAAACACCCTCAATAGATGCTCAAAAGGATGGGGAAAGCAATAACATTCAAGAACAAGAGCAAGAAGAACTCTCCAAAGCATGAAAATTTGCACCAAATCATCCAAAGGAGCAAATAATAGGGAATCCTTCACAAGGGGTTCTAACTCGCTCAAAGGCTTTGAGTGAGTGTGGTAATGTTACCTACTTATCTCAAATAAAACCTAAAAAGATTAATGATGCTTTAAAGGATGAGTTTTGGGTTTTAGCTATGCATGATGAATTAAACAATTTTCAAAGAAATAATATTTGGAAACTAGTTCCTAGACCTAACAATGCTAGTGTAATTGGAACAAAATGGGTTTTTATAAACAAACTTGATGAACATGGCATTGTAACAAGAAATAAACCTCGTTTGGTTGCCCAAGGATACAATCAAGAGGAGGGCATAGACTATAATGAAACATTTACACCGGTTGCAAGGTTAGAATCTATTAGGATGTTTTTGGCATTTGCAAGTTTTAATAATTTCAAATTGGTTCAAATGGATATTAAAAGTGCCTTTTTAAATGGTTTTATAGAAGAAGAAGTATATGTTGAGCAACCCCTCGGTTTTATGGATTATTCATTTTCTAATCATGTTTATCGGGTTCAAAAAACTTTATATGGGTTGAAACAAGCTCCTAGAGCTTGGTATGCTCGCCTCTCTAGTTTTCTTCTTGAAAGTGGTTTTTCAAAAGGGAAAATTGATAATACTCTTTTTGTGAGAAAAAAGAAAAATGATTTCATTTTAGTTCAAAAATATGTTGATGATATCATTTTTGGTGCTACTAATGAATGTCTATACAAGGAATTTTCTAAAGTTATGCAAGATCATTTTGAGATGAGCATGATGGGAGAGCTTATATTTTTTCTCGGGCTCTAAGTCAAGCAAACTAAGGATGGGATATTCATTTCTCAAAGAAAGTATGCTAGAGAATTGGTGAAGAAATTCAAATTAGAGAATTCTAAGCATGCACCAACTCCCATGAGTACAAGTGTCAAGCTTGATGCAGATGATAGTGGTGAGGATATAGACCAAAAACTATACCGAGGTATGACAGGTAGTCTTCTTTATCTCACCACTAGTAGACCCGATATTATGTTTAGTGTGTGTGCATGTGCACGTTTTCAAGCTTCTCCTAAAACATCTCATTTAATTGCGATTAAAAAATTATTAAATATGTCAATGGAACAATTGATCTTGGTTTATTTTATCCTAAAATCACCTCTTTTGATCATTATGGTTTTTGTGATGCCGACTTTTCCGGATGTAAGGTAGATCGTAAGAGTACGAGTGGTACATGTTAATTTCTGGTAACTCTCTTGTCTCTTGGGCTTCTAAGAAATAAAATTGTGTTGCCTTGTCCACTACGGAAGCAGAATACATTACCGCCGGTTTATTTTGTGCCCAAGTTTTTTGGATGAAACAAAGTTTAGTTGACTATGATTTGAATTTTCAAAATCTAAAAATCTTTTGTGATAACACTAGTGCTATAAATATTTCAAAAAATTCTGTTTTGCACTCTAGAACCAAGCATATTAATGTGTGCCATCATTTCTTACGCGATCATGTAGAAAGGCAAGATGTATCCCTTGTTTATATTAACACTAAATCTCAATTAGCGGACATCTTTACCAAGCCTCTTAGTGAAGATGATTTTTTTGCATAAGAAATGGTTTGGGTTTATGCACTATGTAAAAGCTTTTGTTTTGTTTATTTGTTGCACATCATATGCATTTTTTGTTTACCATTCTATTTACCCTATTTTGATGGTGACAAAGGGGGATCGAAATCTCCTCATTTGTTGCACCTAGTTAGGGAGACTCATAGATAGGGGAAGTTACTATCTATGAGCTATATTTATTTTGCTTCAATATAATGGTTGGTTGTCATCATCAAAAAAGGAGAGATTGTTAGCCCTTATATTTTGATGATGATTTACAACCATCATTATCGGTACTAATTACTTGTTGAGTGATATTATAGTGTATATATATCAAGCTTGTTAGTACCACCGACGGAGGATTGGATGGAATATGAGCTACAACAAAGATATCTAAAGGAGGAAGAGGTAATGTGATGAAGCAAATGTTAATCAAGAACAACATATACGAGTGAAAGCTTCATCAACTTTAAGCAATAACAAGACTCAAAGAAATGTAATTCTATGTGACGATATTTGCTAGTTTTTCTTTTCTCTCTAGTGCTAGAATGTAGGTAAGTAGTTGTAGATTTCATTTGAAGCTATTGGGATATCACACACACGTTTTCATATTTATAATTTTGAGTGTTTTTGTCAAAATATTATTTTTCACAAGTATGAGGACCTATTCGTAAAATTCCTTTTCTAAACAGTTTGTTTTTAGTGTTGAAAATATTTTACAAAGATTATACTATTTTTAAAAATCAATTTTGTATTTTTATAGATTTTTTAAAAGAGTCAAAAACTATTTTAAAACAGTATATGTCTGAGTCAGTTCGCGGTCGACCGTCACGGTCGACCGCACCTATGTTTTTCCCTCAGGAGCCAGCAGAAACTTTCGCAATCGACCGTGACGGTCGACCATCAGTCTGAAAATTCCCACAGTCGACCGCCACGGTTGACTGTAAAAGTTTTTGGAATTTTTCTCAGATTGGAAAGTACCTCGCGGTCGACCACGAAAATCTTACGGTCGACCGTCGTTCACCCCAACGGGTTTTTCCAGTACATTTTTAGAAATCTTTTTTACGGGATTTGGGGAGATTTGGGTATGGATTTTGGCAGCTGTGTTTTCTCCTATTTAAACCCCTCATACCCTTCTTCTTCAGCTTGTCCCAAGCATTTCGAAAAACCAGAGTTTTGTTTTACTGAGAGCCAAACTTTTAATCCTGTTTTCTCTGTTTTCAAGTTCACATCTCAAGCTTTAGTGTAATCTTTCTCCTTGCCATGGGGACACTATAAAGAGAGAGATTTTACATCATTTACTGCTGTTGTAAGCTTGATCTTGTGGAGATCAACTGTATGGGAGTAAGATCTTATGGTGATTAACTATGTAGTTATGAGATCTTGTGGAGATTGTTGTGTAGAAGAAGTTCCGGCTTCCAAACCGGGTTGTGTAATGGATTCTCCTCGAGAGTGGAGAGCGGGGACGTAGGTCAGCAGGCCGAACCTCGTTAACACATCGCGCGTCACTTGGATAACGATTTCTAACTCTATCTCATTTACTTTGGTTGTTCATTTCTTATGTATTGCTTGTCTCATTTTTTTATTGCACAATTATTGCCTTAAGACCCTAATCACCCTCCCCCCCCCCCCCTCTAGGGTCCAACAGAGGGGAGTTAGGGGAGGAGGGAGAAGGAAGATGGGGAGAAAAGGAGGATGAGGAGGCTAGGGTTAGGGTTTGTGAGGAAGGAGATGAAAAAATAAGAAGATGGTGAGGGTAAAATGGTCATTTTGTGTATTTTTCACTGAAAAGTGGATTAGGTATGACATTGCAAATATATTAGCAAGTAAAACCAAAAAAATTTAAAAGTGGTAAGTATCAATTTTGGTAAAAGTAAATATGGTTTGATATAAAAACTCTTTTTTAATTTTAGAATTTTTAGGGTCTGCCTGTAATTTTTAGATTTTTTAGAGGGCTTTTCATAATTTTAAAGTTTTTAGGAGGGTTATTTGTAATTTTCCAAATTTTATGGTTATTGTTTGTACTTTTCATAATTTTAGCAATTTGTTTGTAGTTTGCAAAGAGTGAGTTACCAATAATTTTTGGAAATTAAAAGGGTTGTTTATAATTTTTAGATTTTTTAGGAGGTTATTTATAATTTCATATTTTGATGGGACTATTTGCCATTTTTTATTTTTTAGGGATTGTTTGTAAATTTATGGGTTAATTTGCAAATAGGAATACCTTGAGAAGTACACATTGGCTTTGAGGGATAATGTTATTCAATATACAATTATTGGGTGACATTGTTATGTGGGTCAAGTGCAAAACATCAAAATATTTTGGAGGTATTCTAAAATTTTCACACTTATTGAGGGTTTCAAAAAGTTTGAGGCTTCATACCAAGCGACCAAACTTATTAGAGGTTTAGTGAAATTTAAGCTTTAAAATTAAGAAATATCACATAACAATATTGATATGTAAGGCTAATGATAAACTACCAATCTCTCTTTATATATAAAGAAAGAATTATTATTGTATGTTTAGTGAATTTTAAAATTTTTGGGAGTTTAGTACTGAAACACCTATATTTGTTGGAGTAGTAAAATTTAGTCTTTCAAAAACTAAGGACAGACATGCGAGAAATTTCTGAGATTCAGTGTTAATATTGAACCACTAAACTCTCATTTATATGTAAAGAAAAAGAGAATTAAAAGTATGGTTAATTTTTTTAGAAATAAAAATATGATTATTAGATTTTATTAACTATGGATATTTATGAACTGATTAGTAGAATCAGAATTTTTTTTATGGATGGATTTAATTTTATGAGAATTCTTAGGTGAATAGAAGATAGGTGTCCATGCCACCTTCGGATAGGATAAGCCGATAAGGTATGCCTAATTGTGAGTATGCTACATGCTAATTTTCTGTGCATCTAGAAATACCATCCATTCCCCTTATTATATTTAAGTATTTTTCTCATGCTTGCACGGGTAAGTCTTACATATAGAATAAATAATATGGAATGGGTAGCAAAAACTGAACCTAAATCATTAGCTTGTGAGAATAAAAGTCTGATTTATTTAAAATATCAACTAAAACAAGGAGAATTCAAGATAATATTTTAGGTAATTTGTGCAAATAATTTATTTATTTTTGGGATTACAAGGAATATTTTTGTAATAGAAAAGTTTTTAATTTTATAAATTTTTAACACTGTATATTTTTTATGGTGTCTTGTGTTTTATTAATATTTTAAAAAGAGACACAAGTGAAATAAAGTCTCTCTTTATAAAAATCAATAAAGAGATGATAGAAAATTAATAAAAAAATTATCAATAATATTTTAAGAGGAAAACTAATTTATCAACTTTAAATAAAATTTGACACATGTATAATTTTGCAAGTATGATCATAGAGTTAACTTTAAAAGAGACCCCTCAACAATGGTGGATTCTTAGAGAACCCTTCTCAACTATTTCAATTTTAAAAAACCACTCTAAAGTTTGAGCATAATGTAGGTAATCTTTCTCAACTTTGATAACCAAAGAGAACTCTTAACTATGGGGTGTCTCAAAAAGCACCATAATCTTTCACACTTTTCTCACTAAACCCTAGTGACATCATTTCAAATTGTAACAAAACTAAAATACCCTTTTGAAAGAGATCACAATCAAACCTCCAACCAATAAAAAAAGAACTATTTTCAATTTACGATGTTTTTTCCCTCTTTCTTCTCTCTTTCTCTCTCTGAAAAAATCATTGTACTTTTTTATAATTGAAGGATATTTTAGTCTTTTCTTGGTAACTTATTTGTCATATGACATGCTACATCTAACAATGTTAGCTTCTAGGGCATAAATTGAGAAGAGTTCATTATGATTTCTCAAATTTTCAAATTTTAGGGGGGGTTATCTAATAAGCTCATACTTGAGGGGGTTTCTCAAATTAAAATAGTTGGGAGAGGAGGGGTTTAAGACACATGTAACAACAATAATTTTTGATACGTGTTTAAATAATTTTTCTAGTATTTAAAATATTAAATTTTAATTTATTAATATTTTTCCCAAATTCTAGAATTTTTATGACTTTTCAAAATAAATAAATAAATAAATAAAATATGTAGTCCTGAATTTATTAGTTCTATGAAATATTAATTTATAGTTACAATGAATATTTTAAATAATTATTTTAGCTATTTATATTATTGATAATTTTATTATTATTAATGTAAACCTGAGCATAGTACCATAACATATAAATATAAAAATAAAGATTTTTTTTGGTTATTAATAATTTATAATATAATTCTTATTCTGAATTTATGTAAAATTTTCGTAATCTTTTCCCTCCCTTATTTTTCTCATTTGAATTCTTGCCATATCCCCTCCCTAATCAATTCCTAATCTCTCCCAATCAATTTCTAATCACCGTTTAAACTCATTCCTTTTTAAATTCCATAATTTTCTCTCTCACGTGATTTTCTCTTTTGAAATTTTCTCTCTCGTACTTTTCTCCCCCTCACGTCATCTCTCTCCTCTCCCACACACTCTCCCCAAGAATCAAAACCCCATCTCCTCCTCCTCCCCTCTCGTCTTCTCCCCCTCTAACGAGCTACACCACCAGCACCACCAAACAACGACCAGATCAGCCCTCCTTCGGATCTGCTCCGTCCACCGTCGCTTGCTCCTCAGTCAGCCGTGCCCCAAGCCTCCTCGTAGCCGCTATCCTCCACCACTCGTCGTCACCATCGCTGACCTAGCATCGCTACACCGCCTCCGCCTCCTCTCCGCGACCACCATCTCATCGCCAGCCCTCAAACCCCAACGCCCAGATCCATCCCCCCTCACTCGACCACACCACCCAAACCACCACCAGCCATCGCCGTGCTACTGTCCGCTCCTCCCTCAACTCCCTGACCTCCACTGAGATCACCCTGTCCTCCATCTCTGACAGCGCCCGAACCCGACCCCTCAGCCCCGCCATCCCCCACTCGAACACCCCAGCCACGGAACCCGCCTTCCCCTCTCTGTCGGCCTCCCCCACAGTCCCCTCCCACTCCATCACCGCCCTGCCCGCCTCTCGTTGTCCTCCTCGCCGTTGCCCACCAAACAGCCCCAACAACCGTGCCGATCAGATCCAACCCGTCGGCTCCTCTTCCCGACTCTGATCCGAGTTCACCGTCACGTTCCACCCGCGCTCAGATCAGATTCATGCCGTCGACGTTGAATCATTCGACATACACTGAGGCAAGATCTCACTTCTCTCAAGTTATAGATCTATTTTATCATCATTTTATACAAGGGATGCACTATTTGATTGCTCTATGTAGTGAGTAACTAAGGAGATAATGAACCTAGATGTGAACAATAGACTTAATTTGATGATACTCGTTATTATATGACGTTGGGGAGGTTAGTTGGTATACGAGAGACAAAATAATAAGAAAATACTATTGATGATTAATAAAGTGTAGTACGTGTAATAAATGATGTGGTTAGAATATGATTGATGATAATATGTACATGCAGATGTAAGTATGAAGATAAGATTTATAATGAATGTGAGGGATATGCATGATGATTTGTTGTAATGGATAATGTGGCATAGATGACATGTAAGTGGAATAATACAATAGTAGAAGATGATGATGTGAAGAAAAGGATTAGTATATGCAAAGGGTTGAGATATATTTACATTGATCAAGATGATGTATAGTGAGATAAATGAAAATGGATGTAATGTGATAGGCTATGTAGATGACTAATGTCTATTTTATTCAAATAGATATGATAGGACTTGTGGAACCTGCATTTTGATATCGACTTTTTGACATGAATGACTGTATGGAACTTGTTGCTTTTTCACTTAGTTGTTATCTAATATAAGAGACTGTACATGAATACGACTCCTGTCAAAAGTATGATTTATAAGCGTGCTTTCAAAGCATGGCTGTACCCTCGATATCAATATTCCGGTATGAGGTTTCCTTGATTATTATTATTATAGTATCGATTAGACGATGCACTCTTGATCGGATATGTTCTGAGTCACGGTTATTTTCATAGTTTTACAGAAGACGCTCCACGGTTACTCTGTGGTTAGTGCTCAATATTTCATGTACAGTTACTTAATTAAACTGACAAACATTGGGATATAAAGGGGAATTGGATAAAGAATATAACATTTATATAAACGGGCATATGCGCTTTCTTGATATTGTGAGTTATATATATACTTAGGCCGGAGAGCCAAACTTGACTTGAGGGCCGCCCTGGACGACTTTACCGGGACCCGATTATATATATGAAAATATTCTTCCCCAATTCAAATAACATGTAAAACAAGAATAATATGCTTGCGTGTCTTATGGTGGACTTTGTTGGTTTTGTGAGATGTAGACTAGTTGTATTTCTGTTCATACATAGATTGGGATTAATAATTAATTATCTACAATTTGAGACATAAGGTATATACATGAGGGTTTCCTTGTTTGGATTATTTCACTCGACGTACTACGTCTCAAGTTATAGGTATTTAAGTATTAATTCCATCTAGTTGTGTGATTTGGATACTTGGATGATTACCCTGTTGGCTAGCTGCATGATCTTGACACTTGGATAGTTTTCTTAGATTCTTCTGATGATTGTATTCCAGTGATAGATTGCATTTAGATTATTAGTAATTCATTTGCATGTTATTATTATTATTATAACTGTTTTTGCTTTGGTCGTTCGATCGTTCCTATTTCTCTCTGTGGGATCTTACCGTGTGTCATACACGCTGACGTACACTTATTTTTCTCTGGTATACGTCAGATTTAGGAGATGAACAGCCTCAGTTCGGGATAGTATAGGAGCCAGAGGATTTGCAGCAGTAAGGTCTTCCAGATGGATCAGAAGAACAATCTGAAGCTTAGACTTTTCTTTCTGTAGTAGTTGATGAGCGCTAGATCTCTTTTGCAGAACCTTACTTTAGACTGATGTTGGATTTAGTTGTTTTAGCAGTACTTTCTTTTTATTTCTGTTGGACTATGTATTTTTTTATATTTTTAGTTGGACCGTTTTGTAATAAGGGCGTGTTTGACCCAACTCTGTATCTTGGATGATATTCTATTTGTGAATATGTATCTTTTCCATTCTGAGTTGTTCATTATATTCTTGCTATGTGTGATCGGGGACCTGTGACTTCGTATATTATATTTTTGACGCTTAGCGTATTAGATTGAGTAGAAAGAGTTTTATTATTTATTTCTACTCAACCTAATACGTCGCGGGCTTGTTCACATTCCGTTTCCCCGGTATTTTGGGAAGCAGGGCATGACAACACACCTCATAATTAAGGGGATTTAAATAAGAAAATCTCAAGGAATTATCTTAAACTTGCATATTGAGGAGATCTATCTACAATATGCTTAAAGTTGAGGGGGAGTTTTCTCAAATTGAAATGGTTGGGGGGTTATAAAATTAATTCATGAGTTTATATAGAGAGATTCTTTACATGAGTTTTTTTAATTTATATATGAGATATAGAATTATGAAAATTTTGAATTATAGATAGTTATAAAATGATAAAAAATATAATATATTTGATTATTAGAACTTTTTAATTATGGATAGTTTTAATTTGATGGAAATTCTTTAATGAATATATGATTTGGTGTCTACGGGTCATATTGTTATAGGATAAAGAGACATGGATTTTAACCAAACCCCCTCAACCATTTTAATTTGAGAAAATCACCTTAAAGTTTGGGAATATTATGTTAGCCCTTATGTTTTGATGATGTTCTTACAACCACCATTATCGGTACTAATGGCTTATTGAGTGAAAATGTAGTAATCCTATTTATCAAGCTCGTTAGTGCCATAAAAGGAGGATGGATGGAATATATGCTACAAAGATGATATCTAAAGGAGGAGGAGGCCAAGAGATGAAGCAATGTTATTTCAAGAACAACAAAGTCATACAAAAAGCTTCATCGGATTCAAGCTAATCAAAGCTCAAGTATTGCCTTACATATGAGGATATTAGCTTTCTTTTATGTTTCTCTCTAGTGCTAGAATGTAGGCAAAGAGTCAATATATTTACTTGAAGCTATTGGGACTCACACACATGTTTTCGTATTTAAGTTTTTAAGCGTTTTTCACAAAACCTTATTTTTCACATGTTTGAGGACCTATCTGCAAAATTCTTTTTCCAAACAGTTTGTTTTTAGTATTTAAAACATTTTACAAAGTTTCAGAATTTTCAGATGTCAAATAAATATTTTGCAAATATTTCAAACTCATCAAAAACCTGTTCTCAGCTGGATGTCAGAAAGCGGTCGACCGGTCCGGTCGACCGCCCCCTGAGCCATACGTTCAGGATTTTTCCAGAATCTCATCGGTCGACCGGTACGGTCGACCGAAATCTCAATTTTTATATCGGTCGACCGCTCCGGTCGACCGAAATGGCTCTGCTTTGTTTTCTCAGCTTTTGAAGCAGCCCGCGGTCGACCGACGTGTTTTATCGGTCGACCGACGTGAACTTTCGGTCGACCGAATGATATTTCGGACGACCGCTCAGTTGTTTTCTTCCGTCAACGAGATTTTTATTAAACGGTCGTTTTTTGCCTCGGTCTCTGTGCTTTCACTCTTTGGTGCTTGGCTCAGTCTGAGTCAACACTCTGAAAAAGAGATTAACTTCCTGTTAAGGAAGATTGGGTTATGTTTTCAAAGTGGTTATATCTTTTCTATAAAAACTCCCAGCTGCTTCATCTTCTTCCCAGAGCTTAACGTTTGAAAAAACCAGAGAGTTTTCTGTTTGTGCTGAGAAAAATTTTCAAATCAGTCTGCTGCTTTCTTCTCTGTGGTTTTGTGTGAGCTCACCTCCCAGCTTCAGTAATTTGTTCTCTCTGCCATAGGAGCTTTGTAAAAGAGAGTTCTTGCTTATTTCTTTCTGCTGTGTGGTTGAGATCTTGAGCAAGATCTACTGTGAGGGAGTGATCTGTTGAGATCAAACTGTGTGGTGAGAGAGATCGTGTGGGATCGCTGTGTAGACGAAGTTCCGGCTTCCAAACCGGGTGTGGATAGTGGATTTCTCCTCGAGAGTGGGGAGCGGGGACGTAGGCCAGAGGGCCGAACCTCGTTAACACATCGCGCGTCAAGGATAACGATTCCTAACCCTCTCTCATTTACTGTGTTTGTTTTTAATTCCTGTGGATTGCTTGTTGTATGTTTAAATTTGCATATTAGAGCCTTTTGACCCTAATCACCCCCCCTCTAGGGTCCAACAATTGGTATCAGAGCTTGGTCTCTATATTAATTTTTGGTTTAATCACCTTAGAGAAAAGATCTAATGGAGGGTTCTTTGAATATGCATATGTTAGAAGGACAATCCACAACTAGACCTCCTCTCTTCACAGGAAGTAATTTTGCCTACTGGAAAGCTAGGATGAGAATATATCTTCGTTGTATTGACCTTGACATCCTAGGGCTTATTGAAAAGAAGTATGTAGAGAAATCAAAAGTTGAGAACATGTCCGATGATGAAAGGCACCTTGCCAATCTCAATGCTAAGGCCATGAACGCCTTAATTTGTGGTCTTTCCCCAAATGAATACAATAGAGTTTCCACGTGTGCAACCGCATACGAAATTTGGCAAAAATTATGTGTTACACATGAAGGAACACCTCAAGTTAAGGAGTCTAAGATTAGTGGGCTTATGCATGATTATGAGCTATTCAAAATGCTTCCTAATGAATCCATTGATGCTATGTTTTCCCGTTTTACTAATATCATCAATGAATTACATGGTCTAGATAAGCAACTATCCATTCAAGAAATGAACTACAAGATACTTCGATCCTTGACTCCGGCTTGGGAGCCCAAGGCTACGGCCATTGAAGAAGCTCATGACCTCACTACCTTAGCTCTTGATAGTCTCATTGGAAAGCTCAAAGTGCATGAGAAGAAGCTCAAAGGAAAGGAGAAGGAGGAAGTGCCATCACGTGAAGTTGAGGAGCCGTCACCAAAGTTGAAGACCATAGCTCTCAAAGGAGCTAGTGACAACTCATCTTCATCATCGGAGAGTGAAGTAGATTTTTCTAGAGAAGTGGCTCATCTCTCTAGAAGAATCTCTAGACTTATAAAAATGAACAAGAAATTTAATCCTCGATCTAACAACAAGTTTTCCTCTCGTGTAGGTAAATGTTTTGAATGCAATGAACCGGGTCACATCGCTAAGGATTGCCCCAAGCTCAAAGAGAAGTACATGAAGTACAAGAAGAAGAAGGCTATGTATGCCGGATGGGAAGAATCCGAACCAAGTGATTCGGATAGCGATGATGAGGGAGCCAAACTTGCTCTTCATGACCCAAATGTTTGTTTCATGGCAAATGAACATGAGGTAATATCCGAGGCCGAAAGTGAATCTTTCTATATGCAATGTGACATAGCTATGGCATTAGAAGAGTTGAACTTTGAATTTAAACGTATGTCTAAAGAATACTCTTCTTTCAAAAAATTGCATGCCTCTTGTGATATTAAGCTTGAACAACTAACAACCTCTCTTGCTCTAAAAGATGAATTGCTAGGAGATCTCGATTTCGAGAACAAGCAATTAAGATCAAAAATTGAAAGATTAGAAATTGAGGGTTGTAGGACTAGACCCATTCATGTTCATGACAACTATAATCACCATGGTAGAAATAGGTTTCATGGTTCTAGCGTCCGTACATACAAAAGAAATTTTGTATGCACTTATTGCATGAAACATGGACACATTTCTACTCATTGTAGAGTTAAAGACAATAAAGATTTTTATGGTTTGATATGGGTACCCAAAGGTACCAAAACTACTAACCACCAAGGACCCAAGACATGGGTACCTAAAGCTACTACACCTTCGTCCTCTTCTTTTGTAGGGGACGTCACGACAACGACGTAAGGAGATGTGGTACCTTGATAGTGGTTGCTCACATCATATGACGGGCAACAAAGAACTATTTGCAACCCTATCAAGGATTAAAGGAGGCAATGTCTCCTTCGGTGGTGGTGAGAAAGGTAAAATCATCGGTATCGGTTCAATTGGTAAGAAACCCTCACCCATAATTGAAGATGTTTATTTAGTAAGTGGCTTAAATCATAATCTTCTTAGTATTAGTCAACTAAGTGATAAAGGTTTTGATATTTCGTTTAAACCGGATAAATGCATCATTAGTATGAATGAAAAAATCGTTTTTATTGCAAATCGCAAGTCTAATGTTTATATTTTTGAGATGAATGAGTTAGTGAATCAAGATGTGAAGTGTCTTGCGGCTATTGATGAAAATCCTTGGATTTGGCACAAGAGACTTGGACATGCAAACATGGAATTGATTTCAAAATTGTCCAAGAAGAACCTTGTGAAAGGGCTACCTAACTTGCACTTCATAAAAGATACAATTTGTGAGGATTGTGCTAAAGGTAAACAAACAAAATCCTCTTTCAAATCCATCCATGAGGTATCAACTTCTAAACCTTTACAATTGCTTCATCTTGATTTATTTGGTCCTATGCGTGTTACCTCTCTTGGAGGTAAACATTATGTTTTTGTGATTATTGATGACTTCTCTCGTTTTACATGGACAATATTTCTTGCAAAGAAAAATGATTGTTTTGAAGAGTTTGTTAATCATGTTAAAAGAATTGAAAATGAGAAAGATTTGAAAGTTGTTAAAATTAGAAGTGATCATGGTGGTGAATTTCAAAATGAATTTTTCTATGATTTTTGTGCTCATCATGGTATAACTCATATGTTTTCCGCTCC
This sequence comes from Asparagus kiusianus, assembly GCA_022839385.1. Taxonomy (NCBI): domain Eukaryota; kingdom Viridiplantae; phylum Streptophyta; class Magnoliopsida; order Asparagales; family Asparagaceae; genus Asparagus; species Asparagus kiusianus. The sequence continues at coordinate 78,912 of BQKN01061918.1, forward strand.
TAGAACACCACAACAAAATGGTGTTGTTGAACGGAAAAATCGCACCATACAAGAGATGGGACGCACTATGTTAAATTCCTTTGATTTACCAAAATATTTTTGGGCGGAAGCCGTCAATACGGCTTGCCATGTTTTAAATCGTGTTTTGATTAGACCAAAACTCAAGAAAACTCCTTATGAACTTTATTATGGAAAAACTCCTTTTATTGGATATTTTCGTGTTTTTGGTTGCAAATGTTTCATTTTAAATACAAAGGATCACCATGATAAATTTGATTCCAAAATTGATGTTGGCATTTTCTTGGGTTATGCACCACGAAGTAAGGCTTATAGGGTCTTCAATAAACGAAGTCTTGTTGTTGAAGAGTCTATAAACGTTATTTTTGATGAGACTAATATTGCTTCTCAAGTTGTCTTACCTAGGCAAGATGATGATGATGATATTGAGGGAGGATTGGACTTCTTGCAAATCAATGATACTCCCTCTATAGAAGCTCAAAAAGATGTAGATAGCTCAAATGCTCAAGATCAAGTTGAACCTCCAAAAGCTTGGAAATTTATATCAAATCATCCAAAGGAGCAAATCATTGGGAGTCCTTCAAAAGGAGTTATTACTCGCTCAAAAGCCTTGAGTGAGTGTGGTAATATCGCTTTCTTATCTCAACTAGAACCTAAAAGAATTAATGATGCTTTGAATGATGAATTTTGGGTTTTGGCTATGCATGAAGAATTAAACAATTTTCAAAGAAATGAAGTTTGGAAGTTAGTTCCTAGACCTAACAATGTTAGTATTATTGGTACAAAATGGGTTTTTAGAAACAAACTTGATGAACATGGCATTGTTATTAGGAATAAAGCTCGTTTGGTTGCCCAATGATACAATCAAGAGGAGGGCATAGACTATGATGAAACCTTTGCACCGGTTGCAAGGTTGGAATCAATTAGGATGTTCTTGGCTTTTGCTAGCTTTAAAAATTTCAAACTTTTTCAAATGGATGTTAAAAGTGCTTTCTTGAATGGTTTTATTGAAGAGGAAGTGTATGTTGAGCAACCCCCCGGTTTTATTGATCATGAGTTTCCAAATCATGTATACCGGGTACAAAAAGCTTTATACGGGTTGAAACAAGCTCCTAGAGCTTGGTATGCTCGCCTCTCTAGTTTTCTAGTTGAAAATGGTTTTTTAAAAGGAACAATTGACAACACTCTTTTTGTTAGAAAAAGGAAAAATGATTTCATTCTAGTTCAAATATATGTGGATGATATTATTTTCGGTGCCACTAATGAATCCTTGTGCAAGGAATTTTCTAAAGTTATGCAGGATAACTTTGAGATGAGTATGATGGGAGAGCTTACATTCTTTCTCGGGCTCCAAGTCAAGCAAACAAAGGATGGGATCTTCATTTCACAAAGCAAGTATGCAAAGGAATTGGTGAAGAAATTCAAGTTGGAGAACTCCAAGCATGCGCCTACCCCCATGAGCACTAGTGTTAAGCTTGATGCGGATGAAAGTGGTGAAGACGTGGACCAAAAATTATACCGAGGTATGATAGGTAGTCTTCTTTATCTTACCGCTAGTAGACCCGATATTATGTTTAGTGTGTGTGCATGTGCACGTTTTCAAGCATCTCCTAAAGCATCTCATTTAATTGCGGTTAAGAGGATCATTAAATATGTTAATGGTAGTTTTGACCTTGGTTTGTTTTATCCAAGAAGCACTTCTTTTGATTTATATGGCTTTTGTGATGCCGACTTTGCCGGATGTAAGGTGGACCGCAAGAGTACTAGTGGAACATGCCAATTCTTAGGAAATTCCCTTGTTTCTTGGGCTTCCAAGAAACAAAATTGCGTTGCATTGTCCACTACGGAAGCGGAATACATTACCGCCGGCTTATGTTGTGCACAAGTGTTGTGGATGAAACAAAGTTTAGTTGATTATGATTTGCATTTCCAAAATATTCAAATCTTTTGTGATAACACAAGTGCCATAAATATTTCTAAAAATTCGGTTTTGCATTCTAGAACCAAACATATTGATGTACGCCATCATTTCTTACGCGATCATGTAGAGAAACAAAATGTATCCCTAGTATTTGTTGACACAAAATCTCAACTAGCGGATATATTTACTAAGCCTCTTGGAGAGGATGATTTTTGTCGCATAAGAAATGGTTTGGGCTTATGCACTATGTGAAAGTTCTACATTGTGTGCTTGTTTAGTTGCATTTTGTATTTCTTTTCCCCATTTTTTGATGGTGACAAAGGGGGAGAAATATCTCCTCAATTGTTGCATATACTTAGGGGGAGCTCATAGATAGGGGGAGCACTATCTATAAGCTATTTTTTATTTTTGCTCTTATAATGGTTGGTTGTCATCATCAAAAAGGGGGAGATTGTTAGCCCTTATGTTTTGATGATGTTCTTACAACCACCATTATCGGTACTAATGGCTTATTGAGTGAAAATGTAGTAATCCTATTTATCAAGCTCGTTAGTGCCATAAAAGGAGGATGGATGGAATATATGCTACAAAGATGATATCTAAAGGAGGAGGAGGCCAAGAGATGAAGCAATGTTATTTCAAGAACAACAAAGTCATACAAAAAGCTTCATCGGATTCAAGCTAATCAAAGCTCAAGTATTGCCTTACATATGAGGATATTAGCTTTCTTTTATGTTTCTCTCTAGTGCTAAAATGTAGGCAAAGAGTCAATATATTTACTTGAAGCTATTGGGACTCACACACATGTTTTCGTATTTAAGTTTTTAAGCGTTTTTCACAAAACCTTATTTTTCACATTGTTTCCGGTAAAAGTTGCTGTTTTCATTGCTTTGTGATCTGCTACAACTTCGAGCGTTACAACAGAGTTTAAATGAAAACAAAAGATTACAACTTAAACGAAAATAAACACGAGAGCCCGGTTTGGTACGGTCTCGCTTGCGTGGGTTGTTGGCCTGTGACGGGGATGTTGATATCCGTGGACCGCCGACTCTTCAAGATCCTTTCCGGGAAAATCCGGCAGAGTTTCGTCTATCCGCGTAGGATATAAAAACAGAACCTCGTCGATCCGTGCAAGATCTAGAGGTTATAAGCGTATATCTCGGCTAAAACGAGATAA
>BQKN01061918.1:97027-114135 GCA_022839385.1 Asparagus kiusianus
CCACACCACCACACACACACATGGAAAGTGGTGATTTCACCTTGTGATGAGAGGAACTTTTCATCTAATCTGTTAGATTAGTGTTTTGACTATTTTCTTTATACTATATATATCTTTCAAACTATTGTTACAAGAAGAGAGGAAATTAAATGTCAATCTTTTACTTAAAGTACCTAATGCTTGGTAGAGGGTGACATGATGTGAGGTAAGGAACATCTTTAAATGAATTAGAATAAGGACAGAGAACCTCCAGGAATTCAAAAGGAGATGCATAAATACTTATAAAGTGGTGCATCTTCTCTCTCATCCACATCCAACTAAACAAGAAGTACAAAAGATTCGTTTGTTCTTGCATCTCATTATACCTCACTTCATCTCATCTCCCCCTCTTCTATCCTCTACCAAACCATACCTAATAGGTTAAACTTTTCCACACATACTAATGCATTTCATTTCGTTAGAGCTATTTGTTATATCCTAAAAATTTCTAAGTCTAATGAGTTCCTGAATGCTAGCCATGTGTTATAATTAACTACTTGAGTCATATAATCTAGAAGGTTGACCCTGGTGATAGTATCATAGTTTCTCTAGTAGTCTGAGTCCAAGATGAATGGCGTCCTCAAGCTGAAAGGCATCTTCTACTTAGACCTCTCAAACAACGAAAATCTACTAGCTTCACTGCCCAGTCGGAGTCATTATAACTTCTCGAGCCAAAGTCATAATGACTCCTCGGATGACACCAGCAATTCAACCATTCTGTCACTGTTGCATTAAACGCTGAGGTGACTCATCCAATCGACCACCAACATGTTTAAAGCGTAGTATAATCGACTAACTACATCGATCCGATCAAAAATACCAACGTACCCCCCACCCCCCACCCCCCCACCCAAAAAAAACTTTATAAATAGTGGACATCATAGTGTAACAATGCTTTTATAGAGCTCAAAAGGTATCCGACCTCTAAGCCCTTGTTGAGCAGACACTTGTGAGCTCAGTCCTGGTCTGAGAAGAAGAGAAGTCCAAAGCTAGTGTACTATGTCAGCCACATCCTAAAGGCAATTGAACTCAACTACGTTCTCATTGAGATAACCTCCTTCACTCTCATCGCTAAGTCGGAAGGCTACATCCGTACTTCTAAGTCTACACAGTGATAGTATGAACTAGTTTTCCTTTGAAAAGGGCACTGGGTAGCCCTACCACTTCCCGCTAAATGATCAACTAGGTCATCTAGCTTAGTGAATATTATATCTAGTTTGAGCCAAGAAAAACCATAAAGGCCCAAGTCCTTGTCGACTTCATAATCGAGTCACCCAATCCCAAAGAAAGCCCACCACCTCAAGGACCGATTCCACTCCTAAATCCAAATCTGATCAATAAGATACCCTCTCAGAAAAATACTATCTCCAAAATACCATCTACGTGAATTCTCATCATGGTGACTGCTAGGAATAGATGGATCCTCGTGAGGAATTGGTAATGGAGCAGAGTAGTGCTGCGTAGCCCAGAAGGGCACATCTATGAATACACTATCGCCTTCAACTTGCCGGCCTCAAACAATGCAGCTATGTATGAAGCTCTTTTTCTCGACCTCAGAGCCTCTCCGGCAGCCAAGGCCAAGTTTGTGCTCATAATCACAAACTCTTAACTTGTCGTCTATCAGGTGTGGGGAGAATATGAAGCAAAGGACCCTCGGATGGAAAAATTTTTAGGGAAAGTCAAAGAACTATTGGTCAAGCTAAAGGAGTTCTGTATAGCCCAAGTCAAAGGGGTTGACAATGCCCAAGTTGATGATCAATCCAAGCTGGGCCCTCGAGCTCAAGGGCAGAGCTGGGGTCACTATACATGGACACCCTCAAGCGGTCCATCTTTACTGAAGCCATGATAGACTCGATCATGCAAGTAGACCCTCAACCAAAGCCATGTTGGATGGATCCACTCATCTAACATCTAACAAAGGGGACTTTGCTAGAAAATCAATTGGAACCCATAAGCCTAAAAAGAAATGCTTTGAAGTATATCATAATCAAGGATCAAGTCCATTGTATTTCTTACAAAGGCGGTAGCATGGAACCCTAACGCTAATGCCTCCAACTTGAAGAAGAGGACTGCATCCTAAGGAAAATCTATGAGGGTATATGTGGGAACCACATAGGAGCCAGAACCCTAGCATAGAAGCTCATTAGGCAGGGCTACTACTGGCCAACCATTTTGGCTGAGTTAAAAATGCTCACAACCCAGTGCAAAGCCTATGAATTCTTCTCAAATGTCCAACGAACTCCAGCAACCAAGCTCACTCCTCTCATTAACTCGATCATGTTCTATTAATGGGGACTAGATGTACTAGAACCGTTCACAATACTAGCTAGATAGTGAAAATTCTTAATTATGGCTATAGAGTACTTCACCAAGTAGATAGAAGTAGAGCCACTGGCTAAAATTGACCAAAGTAATATCCATAACTTGTCTAAAAATTGGTCATCAGCAAACTTAGGTTGTCAGTAACCCTCAGAACTGACAATGGCACTCAATTCAACTACAACATTGATCTTTTCGGCCTAAACAGCCACCTCTCGCTCTAACTCTACCCGGCTCTACTTAAGCTGATCCAGCACACTCCCCCTTTTCATTGGCTAGTAGCTTGGTCTCAACCTGGGCGTCCCTTGGAGCTGATAACTCCCCCAAAAGCTTGAAGAAAAACTCACGGGTCAGTTAATACATATTGAATAGCTCATTCTCCACGAGCAACCCTCTACTAAGATAGCTTCAGAGAGCTTGATGAACATTGGTATCAAGGGCCCCACTTAGCAGAGTTTGGATCGTTGGGGAGAAAGATCTGCTTGACCGTACAGGCTTGGTCGGATATGGATTCTGAGACTGGCTCTCTTGAATCTAATCGATGACCCAGAACATCCTTAACTTCTCCCACTCAAGAGGAGTGAGCTAGCCAATAATGTAGAGGAAGGGCCATTCATATCTAACTCCTTGCAGAGCCCCTAGAGAAGTTGTCTCCTCCACTCCAGCCGACTCCTTTGCTACAACCGGCTCCTCCCCTATAACTACAACCGGCTCCTCCCCTGTAACAGCCCCTCTTTTAGTAACTAGTTACTTAATAACTAGTTCCTTATCGACCATCCTTGATGACTCGGGGGGCCTCACCCTATTTGGCTTGTGTAACAGGGATGACCTCATCCCCAGGGATCTCAACTCTTATCAACCAAGGAACAGGTCAATCCCCCTCAATAACTTCTTCTAGCTTGATAGTCGGGTTTACGGACCCGCCTCCGTAGTCGATGACCTTAGGCAGAGGAACTTTGAAGGCCAAACCCCACTTGACAAAGGCTCAATGGTCTCATCTTCAAGCACAAAGATGTCCCACATATCACACTTGGCTCAACGATAGCCCTTGGAGACAATCCTCTTCCTCTTCTTCCTCTTCTTCTCCTCTAACCCATCAACCCAAGTAGCGGATGTACCCGAACCAAGACCTAGTCGAGCTGCAAGCTCGGTCAGGTCCTAATTTAAAAGATGGACCTCTTCTTCTGCCAATTTGGTGCGAATGTGCTTTCAAGATCCAGCAAAGGGCCTTGCATAGGGAGCCTCTTCTAGCTACAATTTGAGGGGAAAAACTATAGCCAGGCAAGATCTTCTTCTATGGTTGGCGTTTGGGATATGCTAGCAGCTCAGAGCATGACATTGTCAAATAGGTTCTCGCATCAGCGAGACCCCTTAGAGGCTTAGATCTTCTCCAGTACCCTCTCTCTCTACTTTGGAGAGCTTTGCTGCCCTCAAGTTCCCCTTGATCTTCGGTCATGTGGGGTATGTTGGACCCTAAAAGGGGGTGATTAGGGTCTTAAGGTAATAAATGTGTAATAAAAATAAGACAGGCAATACATCACAAGATGAACAACTAAAGTAAATGAGATAGAGTTAGAAATCATTATCCAAGTGATGCGCGATGTGTTAACAAGATTCGGCCCGCTGACCTAAGTCCCCTCTCCCCACTCTCGAGGAGAATCCACTACACAACCCGGTTTGGAAGCTGGAACTTCTTCTACGTAACGATTTCCACAAGATCTCACAACTACACAGTTGATCAACACAAGATCTCACTCCCACACAGTTGATCTCCACAAGATCAAGCTCATAACAGTAGTAAATGTGTAAAATCTCTCTTCACAGTGTCCTTATGGTAAGGAGAAAGATTACACTGAAGCTTGGGATGTGAACTTGAAAAACAGAGAAAACAGATTTGAAAGTTTGAGGTTCTTTTGAAAACAGTAAAACAAGTCAACAGGATTTTTTTAATAGACAAGAACATATAAGAGAAGAGTGGTAGAATGATTTATATAGGAAAAAGAACAGCTGTAAAAACCCATACCCAAATCCCCCAAAATCCCGTAAAAATGATTTTCTGAAACTATACCAAAAAATTTGTTGGGGTGAACGGCGGTCGGCCGCAAGCCACTTTAGAATCTGAGAAAAATTTCAGAGACTTTTAGGGTCGACCGTGAGAATTTTTAGATTGTCGGTCGACCGTCACGATCGACCGTGAAAGTTATTGCTGCCCACTCAGAGAAAAACATAGGTGCGGTCGACCGTGGCTGTCGACCGCAAACTGACACAAAAGATATCTGTTTTAAAAACCTATTTTTGACTCTTTTAAAAATTTGTAAAAATACTGAAATGACTTCTAAAAATTGTGTAACTTTGTAAATTGTTTTTAATACTAAAAACAAACTGTTTAGAAAAGTAATTTTGCGAATAGGTCGTCATACTTGTGAAAAATGATACTTTGTCAAAACGCTCAAAAAATAAGTATGAAAACGTGTATGTGATATCCCAATAGGTTCAAATGAAATCTACAACTACTTGCCTACATTCTAGCACTAGAGAGAAAATAAAAACTAGCTAATATCCTCACATAGAATTACATTTTTTGAGTCTTGATATAGCTTTGAGTTGATGAAGCTTTTACTTGTATATGTTGTTCTTGATTAACATTTGCTTCATCACTATGTCTCCTCCTCCTTTGGGTATTATCGTTGTAACTCATATTCCATCCAATCCTCCATGAGTGGTACTAACAAGCTTGATATATATATTAACTACAATATCACTCAACAAGTAATTAGTATCAATAATGGTGGTTCTAAATCATCATTAAAACATAAGGGCTAACAATCTCCCCCTTTTTGATGATGACAACCAACCATTATATAGAAGCAAAATAAATATAGCTTATAGATAGTAGCTCCCCCTATCTATGAGCTCCCCTAACTATGTGCAACAAATGAGGAGATTTCTCTCCCCCTTTGTCACCATCAAAATGGGGTAAATGGAATGGTAAACAAAAAAAATGCATATGATGTGCAACAAATAAACAAAACAAAAACTTTTACATAGTGCATAAACCCAAACCATTTCTTATGCGATAAAAATCATCTTCACTAAGAGACTTGGTAAAGATGCCCGTTAATTGAGATTTAGTGTCAATATAAACAAGGGAAACATCTTGCCTCTCTACATGATCGCGTAAGAAATGATGACGCACATCAATATGTTTGGTTCTAGAGTGCAAAATAGAATTTTTTGAAATATTTATAGCACTAGTGTTATCACAAAAGATTTTTATATTTTGAAAATTCAAATCATAGTCAACTAAAATTTATTTCATCCATAAAACTTGGGCACAACATAAGTCGGCGGCAATGTATTCCACTTCCGTAGTGGACAAGGCAACACAATTTTGTTTTTTAGAGGCCTAAGAGACAAGAGAGTTACCCAAGAATTTACATGTACCACTCGTACTTTTGCGATCTACCTTACATCTGGCAAAGTCGGCATCACAAAAACCATAAAAATTATAAAAGGTGTTTTTTGGGTAAAATAAACCAATATCAATTATTCCATTAACATATTTAATAATTCTTTTAACCGCAATTAAATAAGATGTTTTAAGAGAAGCTTGAAAACGTGCACATGCACACACACTAAACATAATATCGGGTCTACTAGTGGTGAGATAAAGAAGACTACTATCATACCTTGGTATAGTTTTTGGTCTACATCCTCACCACTATCATCCGCATCAAGCTTGACACTTGTACTCATGGGAGTTGCTGCATGCTTAGAATTCTCCAAATTGAATTTCTTCACTAATTCTCTAGCATACTTGCTTTGAGAAATGTATATCCCATCCTTAGTTTGCTTGACTTGGAGCCCAAGAAAGAATATGAGCTCTCCCATCATGCTCATCTCAAAATGATCTTGCATAACTTTAGAAAAATCATTGCATAGAGATTCATTAGTAGCATCAAAAATGATATCATCAATATATATTTGAACTAAAATGAAATCATTTTTTCTTTTTCTTACAAAAAGAGTATTATCAATTTTCTCTTTTGAAAAACCATTTTCAAGAAGAAAACTAGAGAGGCGAGCATACCAAGCAATAGGAGCTTGTTTCAACCCATATAAAGCTTTTTAAACCCGATAAATATGATTAGGAAATGAATGATTCATAAAACGGGGGGGTTGCTTAACATATACTTCCTCTTCTATAAAACCATTTAGAAAGACACTTTTAACATCCATTTGAAATAATTTCAAATTCTTAAAACTTACAAATGCCAAAAACATCCTAATATATTCTAACCTTACAACCGGTGCAAAGGTTTCATCATAGCATATGCCCTCCTCTTGATTGTATCCCTGGGCAACCAAACGAGCTTTATTTCTTGTTACGATGCCATGTTCATCAAGTTTGTTTCTAAAAACTCATTTTGTTCCAATTACACTAGCATTGTTAGGTCTAGGAAGTAGTTTCCAAACATTATTTCTTAAAAATTGTTTAATTCATCATGCATAGCTAAAACCCAAAACTCATCCTTTAAAGCATCATTAATCTTTTTAGGTTCTATTTGAGATAAGAATGTAACATTACCACACTCACTCAAAGCCATTGAGTGAGTTAGAGACCCTTGTGAAGGATTCCCTATTATTTGCTCCTTTGGGTGATTTGGTGCAAATTTCCATGATTTAGAGAGTTCTTCTTGCTCTTGTTCTTGAATGTTGTTTTTTTCTCCATCCTTTTGAGAATCTATTGAGGGTGTTTCATTTAGTTGCAAGAATTCTAATTCTCCCTCAACATCGTCATCATCTTTCCTATGCAAACCAACTTGTAAACCAATATTAGTCTCATCAAAAATAACATTTATAGATTCTTCAACAACAAGAGTTTATTTATTGAAGACCCTATAAGCCTTACTTTGAGGTGCATATCCTAGAAAATGCCAACATCAATTTTAGAATCAAATTTATCATGGTGATCTTTTATATTTAAAATAAAGCATTTACAACCAAAGATACAAAATATCCAATAAAAAGAGTTTCACCATAAAATAGTTCATAAGGGGTTTTCTTAAGCTTTGGTCTAATCAAAACACGATTCAAAACATGACAAGCCGTATTGACGACTTCCGCCCAAAAATACTTAGGCAAATCAAAAATATTTTACATAGTTCGTGTCATCTCTTGTATGGTGTGATTTTTCTGTTCAACAACGCCATTTTATTGTGGTGTTCTTAGAGCGGAAAACATATGAGTTATACCACGATGTGCACAAAAATCATAGAAAAAATATTTTGAAATTCACCATCATGATCACTTCTAATTTTAACAACTTTCAACTCTTTTTCATTTTTAATTCTTTTGACATAATTTAAAAATTCTTCAAAACATTACTACCAAGAATAATTGTCCATGTAAAATGAGAGAATCATCAATAATAACAAAAACATAGTATTTGCCTCCTAGAGAGGTAACACGCATAGGACCAAATAAATCAAGATGAAGTAATTGCAAGGGTTTAGAAGTTGATACCTCATTGATGGATTTGAAGGTAGACTTAGTTTGTTTACCTTTAGTACAATCTTCACAAATGGTATCTTTGATGAAATGCAAGTTTGGTAACCCTTTTATAAGATTCCTCTTGGATAATTTGGATATCAACTCCATGTTGGTGTGTCCAAACCTCTTATGTCAAATCCAAGGGTTTTTATCAACCGCCGTAAGGCATTTAATATCTTGATCTACTAGCTCATTCATCTCAAAAATGTATACATTAGATTTTCTATTAGCAACAAAAATAGTTTTTCCATTTGAGCTAACAATGCACTTATCTGGTTTAAACAAAATATCAAAACCTTTGTCACTCAATTGGCTAATGCTAAGAAGATTATGATTTAAGCCATTAACCAAATAAACATCTTCTATTATGGAAGAATGTGTCTTACCAATGCATCCAATACCTATAGTTTTACTTTTCTTACCGCCACCGAAGGAAACGCTACCTCCTTCAATCCTTGATAGGGTTACAAAAAGCTCTTTGTTTCCCGTCATATGATGTGAGCAACCATTATCAAGGTACCACATCTCTCTACGTTGTATTCGTGATGTTCCTTATAAGAGATGAAGATGTAGTAACTTTAAGTACCCAAATCTTGGGTCCTTGGTGGTTAGTAAGCTTGGTATCTTTGGGTACCCATGTCTTTCCATAAAAATCATGATTATCTTTAATTCTATAATGAGTGGAGATATGACCATGTTTCATACAATATGTGCACATAAAATTTCTCTTGTGTGTAGGAGCATAAGATCTATGAAATCTATTTCTCTCATGGTGATGATGATTAGCATAAGCATGAGTAGGTCTAATTCTATCACTTTTAATTTCAAGTCTTTCAATCTTAGATCTTAATTGTTTATTTTTAAAATCAAGATCCCCTAGCAATTCATCTTTTAAGGCAAGAGATGTTTGTAGTTATTCAAGTTTGGAATCACAAGAAGCATGCAATTTTTTAAAGGAAGAATATTCTTTTGACATCCTTTTAAACTCAATGTTTAATTCTTCTAATGCGATTGCTAGATCACATTGCATATAAAAGGATTCACTTTCGGTATCAGAAACTACCTCCTTTTCATAAGCCATGAAACAAATGTTAGGATCATGAAGAGAAATCTTTGCTCCTTCTTCATTGCTATCTAAATCGCTTGGTTCGGATTCCTCCCATCCGGCATACATGGATTTTTTCTTCTTGTACTTCAAGTATTTCTCCTTGAGCTTGGGGCAATCTTTGGCGATATGACCCGGTTTATTGCATTCAAAATATTTTCCTACACGTGAAGAAAATTTGTTGTTAGATTGAGGATTAAACTTCTTATTCATTTTAATGAGTCTTGATATTCTTCTAGAGAGGTGAGCCACTTCTCTAGAAAAATCAACTTCACTATCCGACGATGATGAGGAGTTATCACTAGCTCCCTTGAGAGCTATGGTCTTCATTTTTTGTGATGGCTCCTCAATTTCCCGTGGGGGCACTTCCTCCTTCTCCTTTCCCTTAAGCTTCTTCTCATGAACCTTAAGCTTGCCAATGAGGCCATCGAGAGCTAGAGTAGTAAGATCATGAGCTTCCTCTATGGCTGTAGCTTTGGATTCCCATGCCGGAGTCAATGAGCGAAGGATCTTGTAGTTTGTCTCTTGGATAGTCAACTTCTTGTCTAGACCATGCAATTCATTGATGATATTAGTAAAACAAGAAAACATAGCATCAATGGATTCATTTGGAAGCATTTTAAACAACTCATAGTCATGCATAAGCCCACTAATCTTAGATTCCTTAACTTGGGGGTTCCTTCATGTATAATACATAATTTTATCCAAATTTCGTATGCGGTTGCACACGTAGAAACCCTATTATACTCATTGGGGGGAAAGACCACAAATTAAGGCATTCATGGCCTTTGCATTGAGATTAGCTTGGTGCTTTTCTCCATCGGTTATGTTACTAATCTTGGACTTTTCTACATATTTCTTCTCTATGAGTTTTAAAATGTTAAGATCTATGCAACGAAGGTAAATTCTCATTCTAGCCTTCCAATAGGCAAAATTGCTACTAGTGAAAAGAGGGGGTCTAGTGGTAGATTGTCCCTCTAACATACGCACATTCCTTAAAGCCGCCAGAAGATCTTTTCTCTAAGGTGATTAGACCAAAAACTAATATAGAGACCAAGCTCTGATACCAATTGTTGGATCCTAGAGGGGTGTGATTAGGGTCTTAAGGCAATAAATATGCAATAAAAATGAGACAAGCAATACACCACAAGATGAACAACCAAAGTAAATAAGATAGAGTTAGAAATCGTTATCCAAGTGACGTGCGATGTGTTAACGAGGTTCGGCCTGCTGACCTATATCCCTGCTCCCCACTCTCGAGGAGAATCCACTACACAACCCGGTTTGGAAGCCGGAACTTCTTCTAAACAACGATCTCCACAAGATCTCATAACTACACAGTTGATCAACATAAGATCTCACTCCCACACAGTTAATCTCCACAAGATCAAGCTCACAACAGTAGTAAATAGTGTAAAATATCTCTTCACAGTGTCCTTATGGCAAGGAGAAAGATTACACTAAAGTTTGGGATGTGAATTTGAAAAACAGAGAAAACAGGTTTGAATGTTTGAGGTTCTTCTGAAAACAGTAAAATAAGACAACAGGATTTTTTCAATAGACAAGAGCATATAGGAGAAGGAGGGGTAGAAGGGTTTATATAGGAGAACAGTTGTAAAAACCCATACCCAAATACCCCAAAATCCCGTAAAAAATGATTTTCTAAAACTGTACCAAAAAATCCGTTGGGTGAACGGCGGTCGACCGTGAAATTCTCGCGGTCGACCGCGAGCCACTTTTGAATCTGAGAAAAATTCCAGAGACTTTTACGGTCGACCGTGGGAATTTTCAGATTATCAGTCGACCGTCACGGTCGACCGTGAAAGTTTCTGCTGCCCACTCAGAGAAAAACATAGGCGCGGTCGACCGTGGCGGTCGACCGCAAACTGACACTAAAGATATCTATTTTAAAAACATGTTTTTGACTCTTTTAAAAATTTGTAAAAATACTGAAATGACTTCTAAAAATTGTGTAACTTTGTAAATTATTTTTAATAGTAAAAACAAACTATTTAGAAAAGTAATTTTGCGAATAGGTCCTCATACTTGTGAAAAATGATATTTTGTCAAAATATTTAAAAATATAAGTATGAAAACGTGTGTGTGATATCCTAATAGCTTCAAATGAAATATACAACTACTTGCCTACATTCTAGCACTAGAGAGAAAATAAAAACTAGCTAATATCCCCACATAGAATTACATTTCTTTGAGTCTTGATATAGCTTTGAGTTGTTGAAGCTTTCACTTGTATATGTTGCTCTTGATTAGCATTTGCTTCATCACTATGTATCCTCCTCCTTTGGGTATCATCGTTGTAGCTCATATTCCATCCAATCCTCCATGAGTGGTACTAACAAACTTGATATATATATTAACTATAATATCACTCAACAAGCAATTAGTACCGATAATGATGGTTGTAAATCATCATCAAAACATAAGGGCTAACAGGGCATGCCAGAATATGGTTAGCCCTTAAAAGAAGAAGAATTTTTCTTTCCAAAGTGACTTCTCCTCAACCGAAGAGGCAATCTTGTTAACCAAAGTGACCTCCTACACACAATCTACACTGACATCAAAAATGTCAAATCATAGTTGTCCCTTAAGAATTAGTTTAAATCCTAAGGCTACGAAAAGTTGAGACGATTTGGTTTCTCTTAGACTTGGTTTTTTGAGTCCGAGTCAAAGGGGCTTATGTTATATGCTAAAAATTACCTAGTCTCATGAACTCATAAGAGCTAGCCACATGTCATAATTAACTGTTTGAGTCCTATAATATGAAAGACCAACCTGGGTGAGATCACCACCGGTTACTCTAGCGGTCCGAGTCCGAGACGAAGGACTTCCTCAAGCCGGGTTCCGCTAAAGGAATTCAAGTCTAAGATGAAAGGTGTCTTCTACTCGGACCTATCAAACGAAGATAACATATCAGCTTGGCTGCCTAGTCCCCATCGTATTTAATGAATAGCCAAAGTCATTATGACTTCTCGAGCGGAAGTCATAATTACTCCTCTGATGACATCAGCACTTCAGTTATTTTGTCTCTGTTGCATTAAATGCAAAAGTGACTCATTCAACCAACCGTCAATACTTGTAGAGTGCAGTATGACCGATTAAATGCACCAGCCAGATCAAAATTACTAATGTATCCCCACAAATTATCTATAAACTATACCAAGGTCGTTAAATAATGCCTAAAAACTAGATTATGTATTCTGCAAGCGCTGTTTTATCTATTGCTGACTTGAAAATCGGATGGCAAACCGGAGGGCACCTCTCCAGCTTTCTAATAGGCATTACTTGAGCAGGAATATACTTCGTCTTGGTTGATCAACCATCAGAGAAGATTAAGGGACCCTAAATATCCACTCACTCATACAATTATCTTTCTGGCATAAACAATATTACTTTCGATTACCCGAATATTAATGGACAAATGCAATATATTTCATTTCTCAATGTTCCTTTGACAAAGGGTGTCATTTATTCCCAAATTTATTCGTCCTTCATTATGAAACTTCACGTTTTTTACATCAATTTGAGACAAACAAAGTTGACAAAAGAAGTAAGGCCTTTACTATCACATCTTCCGTCCGCTTATGATCTCTCCATCTTTGGTTGTGCTAAAAAGCATGTTGCTTCCTTTATTAAGATTTCTTTTCTACTTATGCTAGTCGACCTTGATCATCACATTGATTTTTTCAAATGCTCGTTCTTTTTCAATGATATCACTCCAAAGGATTTTCAAAGGGATTGTTTCTTCTTCTTTTGGGCGTAAAAACTTTATGAGAAATACAGAAGAATATATTGTTAGCCCTCTTTTATGTTTTTTTTATTTTCAAGTAGCTATTACTTTCTACCTAAAAAGGTTGGAAAAACAAACTTCTAGGTTAAAAGCACTAACCAAATTTTCTTTGGCGCCATCGCATTGGTTTTTCAAATGAGCATGTGACCTAGACCACCTCAACGAAATATAACATTTTTTAAGAATACATTTAGGAAAGTTTCTTTATATCCTTTGCTAACTAACAATAGAGCGATAGACGGGGTGATTTGGCGTAAGAGATGAGGCGAGGCAATTCAGAGCGAAAGACATGCAGGCGGCGGCCCGAGTTCCCAAACAACGTATGGTCTCTATCATAGATGGTAAAATCACCATCTCCCCCTCGTCTTCTTTGACTACAGTGCCGGTCATCTTCCCTTGTCCTCCACGCCTTGCTTCCTCCTCTATCTTCCCTCTGTTCTCCAAACCCCACAAACCCTCTCGCTCCTTCTCCTTTCGCCCTCCAGGCCACCACCTCCCAGTCTCAAAACCCTCCTTTGCTGACCTCCTTAAGGGCTCTAAGCCTCATCAACCTCCTTTGTCCTCACCCCAGGCCAACAAGGTATCCTCCCTGCCCCAAAAGTAGGATGGACCACCGTGTCGTACAAGAGGCGTCTCAAAAGACCTAGATCATCATCTTATTCCCTCCCGCTTCGCCCTTCTTCTAAGAACTCGAGGTGTTTCTTCTGTGGCAAACCTGATCATATGGGGAAAAACTATTCTTTAGGTGCTTTCAAATGCTTTGCATGCAATTTGGTAGGGAATACCTCTGCTTTCTGCCCTAACAGAAAGCAACCATCTTCTCTTAGCATCTCCCATCTATCACCTTCCCCCTACCATTTTTCCTTCCCAAAGTCTCTCTCCCCCCTTCTGTCATCTCCAACATAGAGGGGTATTCTTGATATGCTCACTTTCAGATTTAAGTAGGTCACCCCTCTTATGCTGAGCTCATAGAAAACTTAGAATATCACCTCAAGGTCGAAGGATGGTCCTATGTTGTTAGACAATCCTTAGATCTTTCCTATTTTATTCAGTTACCGGATGCAGAGACCTTAGACTATGCATGCTCTCAACCCTTCTTCAGTATGGACAACTTTGGTGGGGTCTTCACTTCATGGTCGGAGAAGTATGGTCTTAAAGTCTTGCCCAAATTCTTCTATGCCTGGGTCGATATCCTCAACCTTCCCATTCATCTTTGGGATTTGGAGTTCATCACCAACATCCTAGGTGACATTGGAGACATCATCACTGTATCTGATGACGCCATGCTTAAGAAGGAAGCCAAGGTGTGTAAACCCATGCTGCATATTCGGGACCCATCTGAAATCCCTCAGGAGGTCATTTTTAGGTATGAATCCCCAGATGATACCTACATTATGGAGGAATCGGTAAAGTTACGGTTGGTGGGCAATCCTCTTCCTGTGAAGAAAGGAAAAATAGGGACCACTTTGAGTCTTTTGTCCACAGAGAGGGGGCTCCATCTTTGTCGCCAGATGCCTCTCTTCCATATGGGCCTCCTCCCCGTGCTTGTAAGGCATCCTCTCAACCCAAGCCATCCCCACCCCCCTCGTTAGACCCCATAGGCAAGAGTCCTGTGTCCGGATCATCTATTAAGTCACCTCTTCCTCTGGTGGATAAAGTGGCAGACGAGAATCCAGAATTGATAGACATCATCTTGACAGGTATCCAGATTAAGATCTTTAAATTCTCTTGGGAATCTATCAAAGCAGCCTTCCCCCACATTGACGAAGTCATCCCCATCCAAGCCAACGCTATCAATGAGGACCAGGCTATTCAGATTAGCTCCTCTAACTCCCTAGATATTACTTCCTCTTCAGACCCCCCCCCCCTCCTCCTAGCTTTGAAAATGTTAAAAGACAAGCTAAGGCGTCCAAGAAGAAGTCCCACAACGGGTTGATGTCTCAAACTACCTTACAGGCGGCACCTCTTGTTAATGAGGAGAGGCAAGTATCCAGGTACCTCCAAGGGCAAAACCTCCTCTTCTGAATCTACGCTTCCTATTAACTCTCTAAATGTGGAGAAGCTAGAGGAATTTCTATAAATTGTGGTATCAAAGGTCCTGTTGATCCTAATGTTTTGAGGGATATCCAGAACACGAAGATTCTTTGGGCTCATCCCTATTGAGGGCTCCTGCCTTCCTCCCAAGTTTCCTCTCTTCTTTTGCCATGCGGATTGGTTCATGGAATGTTAGAGGGTTAAACAAGCTAGCTAAGCATAGACTAGTAAGAGAGTGTCTGCAGGTTGCAAATGTTTATTTAGTGGGTCTGCAAGAATCCAAACTTTGCTCGCCCAGTCCTATCATTCTCAAAAAGTTGGAGGGTAGAAACATCTCCTCCTGGATTTCCCTAGATGCATCTGATTCTAGAGGGGGGTCCTTCTTGGTTGGAATGAAGACATTTTTTCATGCTCCTCCTCTTCCATAGGTATCTTTTCTGTCATAGCAACTCTCACTCATCTTCTCTCCAACTGGTCTTTTTGTCGCCACCCCTGTCTATGCTCCATGTGAATCGATAGACAGATATGTGTGTTGGTGGGAACTTAAGAGGATTAGGGATTCTCATTCTCTACCTTAGGTCGTTTTCAGTAATTTCAATATGACCTTGAGTCTAGCTGAAAGGAGTGGCCGCTCTCTCTCTCTCTCTCTCTCTCTCTCTCTCTCTCTCTCTCTCTCTCTCTCTCTCTCTCTCTCTCTCTCTCTCTCTCTCTCTCTCTCTCTCTCTCTCTCTCTCTCTGAGATATAGAGGTCTTTCTTATATTCATTAACTGCATTTGTCTCATAGACCTCCCTCTTAGTGGATGGAAATTTACCTGGTCAAACCACAGATCTCCCCCTTCGCTAGCTAGACTAGACAAATTCCTAGTTTCTTTGAACTTTGAATCTAAATTCCCTCTCCTTATCCAATTTGCATATTAATCCCCATGCTCGGACCATTGCCTTATCTTGTTGGATACATCTTCTCCCCAAAAATTCCCTCTCTTTAGATTTAAGAAATTTTGGTTATCCTTCCCATCCTTCCCTCATTTCATTGTATTCTGCTAAAATTCCTTCTCTTCTAAGGAGGATCCTTCCAGTAATCTCCCCCTCAAATTGAAAGTCATCAAGAAGAGAATCAAATGGTGGTCCAGTCATAATCTTGCCTCCTTCAAACAGTTCTATTCTAAATCTATGGACCAACTCAATTCCCTCAACTCTATTGAAGAATACAGAAGTCTTTCTCCTCTAGAATCTCAGCTTAGAGTCAGTCTGCATGACCAGCTTCTCCTTCTTGTTAAGGCTAAAGAGATTAAGTGGAAACAGAGATCTAGAATTCAATGGCTTAAAGAAGGAGATAATAACACTGCTTTCTTCCACAAAGCTGCTTCTTTTCGTCGTAGAAAAATTTCATCCCTCATCTCATCGTTGATAACGTCCTCATCTCCGAAGAGTCTGACATCATACAATCTTTTTTTGATTTCTTTTCCTAGCTCTTTCATAAACCTCATGATTCCAATCTGCAGCTAGACTGGGATCTCCTATACCCTCAAAGCAACATAGATCTTTCTTCTCTCAATCTTCCTCTTTCCCAAGAGGAAATCTCTGCAGCGATGTATGACCTTCACCCAGACAAGGCTCCTGGGCCTGACAGGCTTCCCATTCTTTTCTTCAAGAGATTCTGGAGCACAATTCAATCAGATGTTATCTCCTTTATACAAGCTCTTCACTCCTGTTGGCCATCTTATTTTGATGATGTTTAACAAACAATTTACTACTAATATTGTTTGTCTAGTATTTGTATTTTCTTATTTATTATAGATAAACAACGTAGTTGGAGGTTGGATGGAATAGCGCTTCAACGATCATATCCAAAGGAGGTTGGCGGAATGTCGGAGTGAAGCAACATACAATTCAAGTTAAAGATCAAGTTCAAGCTTCTTCCGCAACGTGTACCAAGTCAAGCTTATTGAAGATCAAGATCAAGTTTGGGTAATCTAGTTTAGGTTTTATATTATGTGTGTTATATACTCTAAGCTCAATATCATATACACACACGTATTTGGTTTCTAAGCTCAAATATTATATTCTCAGTTTATAGACTTAACAATCATCATATACATATTTCATCAAGTTTATATAATCATTGTGCAAAGTTTCAAAATATTGTTTATGTCAAAACATCAAACTTCATGTATATCACTTTTTCATGTTTTGAACACTTTTGCAAAATAATAAGATTTCACAATTGGGAAATGCAAATTAGAAAATTC
>BQKN01061918.1:119135-138880 GCA_022839385.1 Asparagus kiusianus
ATTAGATTAGCATAAGACCCTAATCACCCCCCTCTAGGGTCTAACAACTCCAACCCTCAATCCCTTCATAACATCAACTATTCCCACATATGACTCATCCCTAAAAAGGATGGTGCCAGCAGCCCTAAAGACTTTCGGCCTATTAGCCTTATCAATAGCTGATGTAAATTTTTTTTTCCAAAGTTCTAGCTATTAGGCTAAAAAAATTCTTGCATGTGCTAGTGGATAACTCTCAATCAGTTTTCAGATAAGTAAATCCACGTTGGACTCTATTCTCCTTGCTCATGAGATGATAAACTTCTGTTCCTCTGGTAAGAAAGAGATTGGTACAATTAAAGCTTATTTTTTCAAGGCTTTTGATTGTGTCAATTGAAACTTCCTCATCTCTCTCCTCCAAGCCAGAGGCTTCGACCCTCAATGGTGCCTATGGATCCATCATATTCTACATTCCTCTAAATCCGTTGTTTTAGTTAACGAGTCCCCTTCTAGCTTCTTCAGATATTTTAGGGGTCTCAAACAAGGTGATCCCCTTTCTCCCATGTTATTTTTTATTGTAGTTGACGTTTAAAACAATATGTTGATTACTAGTGCAGCTTCGGGGGCTTTATCTGATCTTCAGCTGAAGGGTGAGCTTAATTCCATCAGAGCTTTCCAGTTCGCTAACGACGCCATCATTTTCAGCAGGGCTTCTCCTTCTGATATGACCATCCTCAAACTATTCTGTTTCTCTTCGCCAATATCTCTGGTCTTCATGTCAATCCTCAAAAAACAAATCTTTTTTACCTTGGTAAAATGCCTCACAAAAGCATTCATCTAGCTTCCATCCTCAACTACTCTGTTGGCTCACTCTCGTTCCCATACATTGGTCTACCTCTCAAAAGAGGTTCTTTGACCAGAAGGGAGTGGCACCCCCTCCTGGACTCTTTCATCAAAAAGTTGTCTCTCTTAAAGAATAAGTCCCTCTCAATTGGGGGTAGATTCACTCTTCTTAACTCAGTTCTCTCTTCTATCCCTCTCTATTACATGTCCTTATTCAAACTACCTACATGGGTTACTAAGGTTATTAATAAAACCAGGAGGAACTTTCTATGGAACGGTAGCCACATTCAATCAAAAACTAAATGCTTGGTCAATTGGGTCACTGTTTGCAGGCCTAAGCAAGACGGAGGGTTGGGGGTTATTGGTATCTCTTCTTTCAATCTTGCCCTTCTCTCCAAGTGGTTTTGGAAAGCTTTTGATAGAAACTCTCTCATCAGTAAAGTTATTTTCTCACTATACTTTAAAGACAATTCCAACCCATTTGTGCATCCTCCTAAAAACACAGCATCCAGATTCATACTTGATTTGCATTCTATTCACTCTATTTTTTTTAGCATGGTTAGATGACAGGTGGGTGATGGTAGAACTTGTAGTTTCTGATTTGATAAGTGGACTAACGCCAACTCTCTTAGCAGTCTTTTTCCAAAAGCTTGCCATCTTGCTTTTTCAATTTGCAGCTCTGTTCGGTCCCAAGGATATTTGTACTAATCTTCCTGGCATTAGCACCACATTCTCAGTAGGGGTATCACCTATGAAGAAAAGAGTGACATTTATAAGCTTTTAACCTACCTGGATGTGTTCTCAGTTGCTATCAATGCTAATCCTGACAATATTTGGTAGCCTTATCATCCATCTGGTTCATTTACAGTTAAATCCTTATACACCAACATCACCTCCGGTGGGTTAAAGTCTCATATGCTTAACTTCATCTGGAAATCTCACATCCCCCTGAAGGTCAAGGTTCTGTTTTGGATTATTTCTAAACAAAAGATCAACACCAGAGCCAATTTGATTACTAAAGGCTAGACTGGAGACCCTCGTTGCCCCCACTGCAATCAGGAGGTTGAAACTCAAGATCACATGTTTATCCTCTGCCCTTTTGCATGTTCAGTTTGGTCTACCCTCCTCCCTCACGCCCCTATTGCTAGATGGCCTCAATCTATGGAGGCGCTGACTCCCTTATACAGGGATCCAAATACTTGTGTAGATATTAAAGTTATTTGGAAATATTTGTTACCGTGTTTCTGCTGGTGGATGTGGTATTGTAGAAACTACCTCATATTTAGAGATTTCCCTACAAATTCTATTCATATTGTGGCTAATATCGCTAGGTGTGTCATTTTTTGGACAGTGGCCGAAGAGGACAGATTGACGAGGAGTATTCGTAGGGCTACTCAAAACTTGAAGATGCAAGAAATTGCAAAGAAGAACACTACTGGTGCTTGTGGGGACAACTTCTCCGATGCCAATTGACTTGGCCAACGTTTCTCTCCAAGTACGCCTCTCCCTGTGCATGACTTGTTTTCTCGGAAACTTGTTGTTTGTCTTTGTGCTGTAAGAATTCAGTGTTTGTGTTTCTGTGTATCAGACTCTATATTAGCTCGTGTGTTTTTCTTTTGGCCTTGAGTGAAGGATCTTAGTAGAGTTAGCTCGTTAGGTGACCACTAGATCCGCTCCTTACCATCTTCTTCTTTTCTTTGATCTTTCCTCACGGCTTAATTGTTGGTTTTGTATCAGACTTTTTTTATCTTAGTATCCTTATATATAAATCTTTATGAACAAGGTATCTCACCCTGTTTTTCAATTCAAAAAAAAAAAATCCTTCATGCCCATAATGGACACACCTCTGGCAATGATATTTGCTGCTTATTTATATACTGAAACTGCTCCTCGCCTTTTAAATCCAAAGTTAAAATTTGCATGAAACAGGGTTCTGAAAGACTTTGAGATGCGATAACTTAGGTGTTCGTTCATATTTTTGTAAACTTCACGTAGATTCTGAGATCTTGAGACAGTTCAACCACCATCTAGATAGACCAAAATTCCAAAGGTCTTGTGGATGAATTTAGACCACAGTACGATCTTTTCCATCGCCTGTAAAGATTGTACAGTGGAGTCGTGCTAAAAGCAAACAATATCATCTTCAGAACAGAAAACTGATGAGCTCTCATCACTCGAGTTAGATGTAATACAACTTTTGGTTAAATTGATATGAACCAACAGCACAATTTGAATCAATATCAGACAACATATGAAAGAAAAAGAGAGAATAAATGAGAAAATCTTCGCACTGAAACATAACAGATATAATAGTCAATAAAAGTAAAAATTTTCATAACTAATATAACTTCCAAAGTTTTAGTCTTTCAAAAGGCAAGTCTGTTAACTTCACATCATGATATACCTAGAGAAAAACAAAATGGAGGCTCTTATACACCATCCATCAGAAGCTCTTTTTCCCCCCTAATCAGAATTCGCTTTCCTATTCCTCTTTTAGAGCACTATCCATCGAAGTTTCACGTTTTGCCTCCTTTGGTTCCTCAGTTTCCGTCTTACTTCCCTTCAACACTTCACCCTCATCTGCTTCATTGCCATCTTCATTCATATCATCCTCTCCATCACTATCTTTTCCTTTTTCAACCAATTCACTCTCATCAGCTTCTCGCTTAAGTGAGTCGATCAGATTCATGATCTGTCTATTAACCTGCAACAGGAGAGGATACAATCAGATTAATGGACGACAAAGACAGCTAAGTATTGTTAACATATATAATCATATTGAGAAATTACATAGGTGTTGTATATTGCACTATTGCATGAGAGATGCCTACTTGTAACTATATAGATAACCAAAAAGGAAGAAATACACAATAGAATTTTCAAAAATGCTGCAACTAATCGAAAACCATGATTCTCTAATCAATATAACTAGTGTGCACCCTGTGCAAAGCACGGCCTCCATTTTTTTATTTCCGCTATAGTAATTCTATATGTAAACAACTTTTTCATATGTGCTACAGTAACATTTTTAAATGCTACAATACATCGCCTGAGTTACAGTAATAATGCTACAGTAATGTTTTTTGAACGCTGCAGTAATAATGCTATAGTAATATTATTGCAACATGAACATTAGATCTTGGTTCTTCCTGTCTACGCTACAGCAACAATACTACAGTAATTTACTGTAGCATTACTGTATAGCATGAATAGTGAATATTGGATCCTCCTATTATTATAGAGGAATAGATGGCATTCATATGGCAATTCCATGTCTTCAATCACAATTATGGGAATTTCATCTTGAAAGTGTTACAGTTTCTGGGCTCTTATACCTGTGGATCTTTGAGATAGTCTGCAATGTCATACGTGCACGAAGGACACTTCCTGACTATTTTACGAGCACGAAGGGTACGACCACCTGCACTAACAGTCTGCCGAACAAAGGACTGCTCAGCATAGAACCCAACAAGACACGGCTTGCAGAAGCTGTGGCCACAGGGTGTAGAAACCGGTGAAGTCATCACCTGATGGCAAATCGCACAGCTGAACTCTGTGGAGATTAGACAGATAAAGAATTAACATGACATTTAAAATATAATAGTTTATTTTTTTTTTCTAACTTCCTATTGATGGCTTATAGTATATGCATATATACAGGATATCAATGAAGAGAAACTCTTGAGAAAACAAATCAAATACCAGAGATCACTGACAGAACAGTTAAGATTCAACTGTTAACAACTATTACTTCAAGCACAGATGTACCAAGATCAAGAGTAGGTATGGAAAAGTAAACCTTTCAGTAGCCGTTCTCTTATAGAGGTTTTTTGTGCAAGTTTTATAGCTTTCCTTGCTTTCTTTAGCTCTCCGGGATCCAAACTCCTAACTCGTTTTTTGCTCTCTGGTGGAGTCTTCATCCACATCCATCCCTTTTCATCCTGTAAATGAGCATGTTACTGAAATAAGAAGTTCCAGAATAGCTTAGATAAAATGTTGTCACATGAAGTTCAGTCGGAACGAGGAGATAAATTGGAAGCTTGAACAAATTCATGACTCAGCTTGTATTGATGAAATATTACAGGTAACTCCTTCCATGGTGCATTAACAAAATAAGAACTTCAGAGTCAATGAACGATTGAAACTAAAATAGGTTCTTTAATTTGCTAAAAGTAAGATCTAATTACTCATTCAAAATAATGCAGATAGTAAAAACATACAACAGAAACTAGACAAAAATGGAGAATAATGACTACATAGCATAGCTTATACAATTAATCTAAGATGCAGAAATCAGGAAATCAGGGAAGAAGGCCTCAAAATTCTAAGCTATGCTATAAGTCAAGGATAACAGAATGAACAGACAAGTTTAGTCCGTACATTATAATCCCAAGCAGGGCTGTCCTTTCTCTCTGTTATATCAGTAGCACCCTTAAGTTCTTTAATGACAGGTAAGGTCCTCGGGCGATCACCATGCTCATCACTGAAATTATTAATCATTGTAAAATTATTTTTAACACAATATATCTAGATTATATCAAGGGAGACAGTTACAAAAAGGAAAAATAACTAAGCCAGCAAAAGCTTATAAAACCTTGTCCATGGTGCGGGTTCATTATCACATCGTACAAAAAGATAGCGGCACACCACAAAACCCTGAACCTCAAGCAGAGAAACTGTTTGTGAGAAATTAATGTTGTAAAAATAATAGGCAAAGCAAAAGATCACAGGAATAGTGTTTTTCCATGAAATTCGAATGTCTTAGTTATGTGATTAATGTACCTGAATTCCTGGTTTTCTCCAGCATTTTTCTATCCTGTAAACTCCATCGTAGCGCACACCTGATTCTGGAGCATATGAAGAACGCTTCTCTTTGAAGGACCTGCAGGTGCGAATAAGTCAATAAGAAATATAAGACAGAAACATAGCTCAAAACATCCAAAGCACCTAGGAAAATCTAAATCAACAAACTTATTTGATCTGAGCATAAGAATATATTCATAAAAAGGGTGTTGCAGAAATAGATTGGTATCAGAGACACTGAAAATTTTAAGGAAATTTTTAAGAGCAAAATGGGTCATGAAAGAAAAAGAAACCAACTGCATTACTGGATGACAGATAGAATTTCTTGCGACATACCATGTTCAAGCCAAATGTGCAGCCATTTATCTAGACCTAACACTTCTATCATCAACTTGAATCATGTCTGACAAATATTTGATACAACAGGGTTTACAAGTTGCATGTTGTTTGGTTTTGCGCAGTTTTATAATGTGTTATGTTGATGTTCCATTCACCAGAAAATCATCAATGTGCTTGTGCTTCTATAAAGCACTAGCGAAACCAAATAGTTCTCAGTGGTGCAAAGTAGAACATATAGCACAAAACAGATATGGCTAATGTTTCACGCTTTCCACCTCTTCTATATATATATAAGTAGTAAGTTTTTCCCAAAAAATAAATGATATGACATTCCTTTCCTTACGTAACAAAAAGGCAGAAACATGATCTAAATTAAAATTTTAAATAAAAGCTCTAAATCATAAATTTTAAGAACAGGAAAACTGACCTTACTACTCTCACAGGATACCCTTTTAGGCAACTAACTCGTAATGCCTCATTTGAACTAACAAACTTCTGATCAGATGACTGCTCCTTGTTTGTCCGCTTGTTCCCACTCAGATCCCTCCCACCACTACAAAAAGGTATTAAATATAGTTACTCATCAGATTATACAACAATCGAGAGCATCAAATGACAGCATTTCATGATGGTACATTAGTACAGCAAGGTTAAATATAAGAAAGTAAGAATGACAACTTGGTGCGCTAAAAACTAATACAGTGAAAAAAGATGAGCTAACCTGCCAGTGTAAAGAAACCATTCGCCATGATCTTCATCGTCTTCGTATCCTCCAGAGAGTGCTACAGATTGAGCACCATACCCAGATTGCCCTGCAATGCCTGCTACATGTGGCAGATGGGTTCCCCATTGTCTACAGTCCAATCTATCGGCCCAACTGTCCCCAACCAACACACCCCTATTTCTTATGGGATCATTCTCCGCAGGAATAGGACCAAAATGATCTGGTGGAACAGTAACAAATATTTTGCCACTACAAGCGTTTGCTCTTCCTGCTCTTTTAGCGTGTTCAGTTGTGAATGCTGTATCAGGCTTGCTTTCATTGTCTACGTGGTGATAAAATTTTGAAGTCCCTGCTATGGTTGGTTTAGCAAACCTTGCCATCCGAATAGCTGAAACGAGTGTTGAGTTAATCCTTGGGTTGGACGCAAATTTGGATGGAATTACTGCGCGACAGTTGGCACAATCACGCTTTCCCTGCCCAATCCATTTCTGGAAGCACTTCAAGCAGAAATTATGACCACATGGTGTCTGCAAGAACGAAAAAGGGGTTGCAAGGAGTATGTACAGAGTGATATAATTTGAATTGAACATGTATGGAGCTTTGAGATCATAGTAACCAGTAAATGAAGGTAAGAGAAATTTTAAAAACAGATAGAAAATGGGGAAAGAAGATTAGGGTGGACAAACCTTTCATAAACACAATTTTAGCACACATAAAAGAACCAATAATATTTTGGAATCATGTTGGCATCAATTTTCAGGCCAACACAAAGAACTCATATTTTTGTTCATAAACATATTTAAACTTTTACTGAAGGGAATAGTCTTATTTAACTTACAAAACTTGATCACCAAGAAACTAATCTTCCATCAAATAGAACACTAAGCTAACTAAAATAACAACTTTTCTAATAATTAGGTCATAAAATTTTTAAATAGATTAAATTTAACAATTTGCCTGTACTAGCTAAGGCAAAAGAAAACTTACTACCATAATAAACAATCTAAGACTAAAAAATTTTAGTCTGTTTTTCTTCATCTCCACCTATGTGATTGTCCAAGAGAACGTTGCCCTAAATCAAGGTAATTCTTCACGACAGAAATAACGTGCTATATATTTATCAGTTAATTGTTTCTTAAACAATGAAAACAGCTTCATGGATTTCTTGCGGGGTAAAGCAAATATGTTTGGACATTAGCAATGATGTGACGTGCAAACTAGTTTCATATTCCACAAAGGTACGAGGTAGTTATAGCCTATGTCACCCTGGTACTTCTATCATGAAGAAGTAACCGTACCCGACACATATCCGACACTTCTCCGTACCCAAACTTCATGGATACCCCCTTGGATGTATGCATACATTTTTTTCAGACATCTACCCAATATATGGTATATGTTTTAATTTAAAACACTTGTCAAACACTTTTTGGATGTAAATCTTACACTTCAAAGTCCTCACATCCATTTCTTGAAACTTGTTAGACGTAAGTCCGGTTCATTCCAGCCCATGCCCAAGTTCAAAACTGTGATTTTAAATGGTCATTTGAGTGTCTTTAGTTCAAATACAAATAGTTTGCAATTTATAATAATCAACATAACAAAAAAACTTATAAAAATGATAGGAATTTAATTCTAGTAACACGTGAATTGAAAAACAAGAATGATCTCGTGTAAATTATTAATCTCAACACATATATGGGTCATTGTCTCCGTACCCTACATTTTACAATTTTGTCGTGTCTCGTACACATACCCACACCCGTACAAGTACTCATACCTATTTTCATGCAACTTAGCTTGTATCCTTATAAAGAAAGCATTTTAATGGAAAGTTTGACAGATCCATGACAAATAAAAGATTCAATTTATGCTTTTACACACAAACATAGAGATATATGTTTAACAATTTATTGGCATAAAAAATTGTTATAAATAGCGGTAAATAGAGTCGTAATAGCGGCGCTAATAGCGTTAGCAGTCCCTTCCGACTACACTATCGCCCAATAGCGGTGACATATTACAGAATATACACTTTTCGCTCATAAAAACGGTCAATAGGGCGCAACAATAGTGAATAGCGGGTGATTGCAGGCAAAATCTACTTTTTGACCACTATGTAAAAGTGGTTTAAGTTTTTTTTTTAATTAAGCCCGACCTGCAACCACCGCATCCCACAGCCTCTTGCGATTTCTAGTGTATTCCCGCCACCTTCCACAACCTTCAGCACCTCCCTCGATACTTCCTCTCACCTCCTCTCACCATGAGCTCCTCCTACCGTTGTCCTCTCGCAGCTCAGCTCCTCTTCTCGAGGAGGCATCTTTGACCCCTACTCCAATCGTCTTCAGTATAATGTGATAGTTACATATATATTTTATGTTTAGGAACTCTTTAAATCATCAAATATGCACTTTTAGATTTTTTAGATTTTTTTAATTTTTTTATTCTTTTGAATATTTATACATATCTAGATTATACTGCTATTTGACTTTACGTTTTTTACCCTTATTTTGCCGCAATTGCCCTAAATAGCCTTAGCGATGCCTTACCGCTACGCGACGCTATCCACTATCGATAACCTTAGTATAAAAAGATGAATTTATCATCACTAGTCTTGGTTTTAATATTAACCAGCGTAAAGAGTAAAGTAAATGAAATAATTGACTTATTAAGACATTGGCTCAAAATGGAAAGTTTACTCGGTTAAGTGAATAAGAAGTTCACATCTCATTAATGCCCTTTACAATTTGTTCATTAAGTAATATGAGACATAAATGGTAATCAAAATTGACAGGTAGGGACAAGAGTGTGGTGCTTGAGACAAACATGGGTATGGTCATTACAAACTTTTTTCAAAATTTCAACACAAGAATATGCCAGTAGAATTATAGTTCTGTTGATTATGTGTATGTATGCTTGACACATACAAATATGTGTATAGAATTTCTGTTGGATGAACTATGAAATAATTAACCATCTTTAGTCAAAAGGACATTAATGTACATGTAATAAATAACCTAAGGCAGCAAGCAATCTATAATTTGTATGCGTCGGATGGGGATGGATGCCCATGAAGGGTCCAATATATCAAATAAACCATTTTTGTTGGCCGATGCGTCCTCGTATCATAACTCTTAATAGTTACACCCCCAAAAAGTATACAATGGATTTTTTTAAATATAATACTATTTAGATGTTTCTAATATTTGTCCCCAAATTTTAAGTATTTTAAGACAAGTTCCCCAAACCACATATTTTAATAAGCACCCCAAATCTCGTAAGTATTATCAAATATGTCCCTTGGCTTAAAAACTGTTAACCCTAAACAAACTTTACAACAATATAGTTTCTCCTTATACTCTCATCTCGTTTATAAATTTTTAGCTATACCCATTATACCCTCATCTTTCTTAACTCAATAAAACTCAAACTAAATTCTTCATGTTGCTTAAATTTTCTATTCTCACGTGTTTTCCTCTCCTCTTGCTAATTTATATGTTTCTCCTTTAATATTTTTTTAATTTTGTAATTGTGATGA
The DNA here is from genome assembly GCA_022839385.1 of Asparagus kiusianus. Lineage (NCBI taxonomy): Eukaryota > Viridiplantae > Streptophyta > Magnoliopsida > Asparagales > Asparagaceae > Asparagus > Asparagus kiusianus. The sequence goes on from BQKN01061918.1 coordinate 129,359, forward strand.
TCTCTAAATTAAAAATGTGGAGTTCATCAATAGAAATTTAGCAAAGAAAATGTGGATATAATTAGAAACATTAATGATCTTAAGTTTATAAAGGGCTAAAGATAATGATTCTAAGCGTAGGGACCTTTGATATACCTCACGGGATCAATCGTAGCTCAATTTTATCCTAAACCATAGTAGAACTAAACCTATAAGATGGTGGTCCAACAAAGAACCAGTTAAAGGGGTTATTTTTGACTTAAGAAAAACAAGGCCAACTAGCTCAGATTTTGCTAGACAAAGAAAATCTCAAAACTGGACCAGAATCAATTTTGGCCTAGTTTTAAGAGGTTACCAAACACACCTTTATGATTTGTTGTGGCTGCTCCGATGAATCCACTGTTGCTTTGATGCCTCTCTGTCGGCTTTGACTGCTCTCGAAGGACCTTTTAAGATTTTGTTGCTCTCACATAAAGTTCTATATCCTAAGTTTGTCTTCTCGGTCTTCTATTAATCTTCTAATCTTTCTTCTTCAAGTTAAAACTTCTATACTTTTATGTCATCCTTCTTAACTTTTCTCTATTTTATTGGTTTTTCCAACATTTTATTGAATTGTTTCATTAATATGATATAACATAATTAAAATAAAATAACAAAAAAGAGACCACTAAGGCAACCAATCATTGAGCGCCGAGTTCGACGACCAAAAGCTCATAGCCTAGGTTACCTGCACACTTCATCTAGACTCTTGCATCTGTGTTCGTCGGTTTGACACTTACTGTATCCATGTTTGTGTCGGACACTTCTTTAATATATACATGCATTTATTCAAATGTGTATTCACTTATATAAGACATGTTTTTGTTTAAAAAACTAGTGATACGCTTCTTGAACATATATCGTACACTTTTCCTCAAATTTACGCAACTCATTTGACACTAGACGTGTTCGTTTTAGCAAATACCTAGTTCATAAGTACAATATTAAAGGGTCATGCCAGCAATAGTTTAAAAATGAGAGGTTTTGTAATTTACAATCTACTCAATAAAAGAAACATAAAAATGTTATAATGATTTTAGTCCTCATAACATGTGAATGAAAACAATATCAATCTCATATAGATTATTAATATTAACTTGTATGCATATAGACGTGTCCCTATATCCTAACTTTTACAATTTTCTTGTGCCCCATATCAACATCGTATCCGTGTTCGCACTCGCACCCGTATTTGTGCAACATAGCTCATAGCACCTTCATTAAACTTGGTGCAAACATTTTCTCTAAACACCTATTTTCTCACATGGCATAGATGCTTTCCACTACCACCCCCACTCATCCCCCTTCAATTTGTTACACACGACAACGTTACTAAATGATTATTCTCAGGTTACGCTACTAAAAAGAAACAGTTGAAAGTTTTATACAAGATTGGATTTTGTTTGTATTTTGCATAAGTTGATGGACATAAATAACTTTTTATTTACCTACAGATGAATAAATCACGGCATAGGTCAAAAAAATACATGCAACCACATCAAGAAACTCTTCTTTTGTTTGTAATGCTCCAAACTATACTAGCATGTACTTATAAAGTATAGCTTCCATGTAATTGCATCAAAACAACCAAATGCCTAGCGAACTACTATAACTTACTAGCAAAATGGAGCCTTGGCACACCACTAAGGTTGCTTCCTTGTGACCTAATGGTTACACAATTATCAAAAACAATCTCTCATGAGGAAGTACAATTGCATACATCTGACCTTCCCTATAGTGCATGATAGTGGAACCCTCCTGCACTAGGTTGCTTTTTTGAATAAACTATATTCAGTAAGATATTAGGCTAATCAACTTGGGTCCTAGTTGACTCAAAAGGATTAACTTTTAATTGAGTCATTAGCCCAAGCATATGTAAACAAATACAAAGCTACTTGTTTTCCCCTTATTGAACTAAATCTCATCGTGTGCCTTTTGCTAGACCAATCCATGCCTCAAAAAATAGTTGTGAGACACTAATTAAATATAGCAAGAAATTTCATCTAGTTTTTTCTCTTTTATATAATTAATCCATCAGATAACAACATTTAAGGGCATTTTAAAGTTTTCAAAAACAAATTGTTTGTTGCAATTTATGCAATCATTAAACCAAGATTTAAAATCTTAGTGTCATTCATGCTTTCCATTTCTTTATTAATGGTAAAAAAAAATTTTAGTATTTCAACAACTCTAAAATTATTGACACGTAGAATGAGGTATTGACTTCAACCTCCAGCCTCTCATTCATCATACATATTAGCGCATGTTGGCTTGGAATAGGTGTTGGCCAATATCAATAGCATCAGTTTATTCAACTTCATATTGCACATTGTACTGAATATAATTTAGTAAATCATATAATAAAACCTTAATTGAAGGTACACATTTAGATCTAGCAATCCTTTTCGTAATAATTAAAAATCCATTTCATGGAAGATTTTGTGTATAGGAAAATAATATATTAGGAAATTACTATGATAGGCAAAATAATATTACAACTTTTGTAGGAACTACAAATTAGTACAATGGTTCGAAACAAGAGTGGACATTATTTTGAAATAACTTTTTCCCCAAATGTGTGATGTAAAATAATATTTTGTGATGAGTTATAAATTTATACAATAGTGTAAACCATAGTAGACGTTTGTTTTGTAATATTTTTTCCAAACATATAATTGTGTTAAGCATATGTGTATGTGAAATAATATTTTGTAAGGAATTAAAAATTCGTAAAATGGTTTGAAATCATAGTACACATTACTTTATGTTATATATTCTTTCCAAGTGCATATTGCATAGAAAGTTTACCATCAATTACGATCATGTGTTAATTTCCTTTTCAATTATGATTAACAAAATCAGGATATTAAAAAAACATTTATTGTCTTCCAAATTCGCAATCTCATCCTTCTAAGGAAATTCTTCAAATTACTATGAGACAGATTTCAAAGCTTTAACCAAAAAATGACATGGAAATCTACTTATTAATTTCACTTTCGATGAATGTCATCACTATGATCATCGAAAGAATTTACATTGGTCACCTTAAAAAACTAGCACTCTAATCCTTCTGAGGAAGATCTTGAAATATCTACAATATAAAGTTTAAGGCATACCAAATTAAACGGTGAAAGAAAACATGATTTCAAGTAGTCAAAGGAGACTACAACAAAACATGAACTGAAGTATCTTAATCAAATTCAGTGGACGAATTCAAGCTAGACACAAATTGCTCAAGGTTCAGTAGTAAAATAAGCAAGGACCCAAGGAAAGATTTTTATAATTATTTGAGGAATACTAAGTAAAAGCTTGAAAGGAAGTCGATATAAAGTGTAACGTCAAGGAAGACTACTGCAAAATGTGAATAGAGTCCAGGCGCCTTATGTAACTTCACCGAACGAGATTAAGTGACACCAAATAGCTAAAGCTTGCCAATAGAACGACTAATAACATGATAAAACAAATCTTACTAAGTTTTCTTCCATGGATTCATGTATATTAAGATTGTGAGAGGAAGTATAAATAATATCCTAATATAGTTGTAAAAAGTAGAACATAGAAATTTAAGACTAAAGAGCAGAAAGATAGCTAGTTTTTGAGAAAAGGAATACTCTTGAGAGCTTCATTTATAGAATCAAGAGGACAGTGAGTGACTCTTTAGAAGGAAATTAAAGTATTTCACAATTCCATATATGGGTATACATATAATATAGCAAAATGATATATATGTATGTCATTTATGAGTTTTAATCTTTTTCTTGTAATTATCCTTCTTACGATTATTTTATCAATAGTCCGAGTAATATTATGAGGGGAAATTTGATTAATGCTGCATATAAACAAAGAATTAGATCCCTTTCTCGTCTCTCTTCACCTATTGCATCCCTCCATTGGCGCCTTCTCCTTCCCGGCCTCTGCTCCTCCACCCTTGTCTCTGTTCCCCATCATCTCCTTCATCAATCGCCTCTCCTCTTCAACTACCGTATGTTTACACCATCATTTTTTTCTCCGTTGCCACTGCCTCTCTTCCTTTATCGTTGCCTCCCTCTGTCACCTCTTATTGCCTCATTACTCACAAAAAAAATTAATAAACAAAAGTAACAATTTTAAAAATGAATATAACAGTTTCATGAGCAAAGTAACACATTATGTACAATAATCTATCTCCGTTGATGCCCACTATAACCCAATGGTGAGAGGAAGTTGCAATGGTAGAGGAAGGTGATGGAATTATAATTTTTTAGGTCAGTGGATTCATTACTTCATGGGAGAGATGAGAAAAAAATGAATCAAGATGGATAATAAATGGGTAGTTTAGGAATTCTTAAAAATGTTGTTAGACAAGGAACTAGAAGCAAGGTTCTTTGGTTCAAGAAGTGAAAGCTTGAGCAAAAAGTCAAGGAAAGAAAGCTCATATTTTTTAATTTAAGGAGCTGAAGCAATTTCCCCTATTATTAAATGCCTCAAATATAATATTGCCTATAACGAAGAGTTCAACAAGATGATAATTCTATTTAGAATCAAAAGTTCAACAAGTATGTAATGTAACAAATTTTTTTTTATAAAAAAGAAAGTGTAAGATAACATTAAAACTAAAATAATATGCACTATTGGATCCAGTAGTGTTGCTAGTACAAGAAACCGGGGGTTGTCATGTGCGTACGTTGTTGGAACAAAGCAGCAACATCCGGATGGATTGATGATGACGATAATGATGTTGCTTTAGTCATTATAATATAAATTTGTTACGAAGTCGACCTCTTAAAGAGCAGCAGTTTCCTCCAGTATCGAACACGTGTTTATAAAAGAGTGGTAGAGGTGAGCTGACAGTTGGGCCCGACCAAGGCCATCTGATACTCAAGTCAGCATTCTAGATAAAAGAAATCTAATTGAATGCGAGATGAATAATATGAACCTAATATAGAAAATACCTAGCTTTTTCTAAAGGCAAAATATTAAATTGGTATATTTTGGTTACTCTTAGTGATAGTTTTGACATATAATTTTTTCCGACAACATATTAATATTTTTTCCCCTCCGACGATAAATAGGCCTTAAGTTTGGCCGGATTCATTTTACGGTGATTTTTTACACGTGACGGCTCACGTGATGCAAACGTGGCACTAAAGCTTTGAACTTTAAGACAATTTGCCGCTTAAACAAGCGATTACCTTTTCTTTCTCGTGGCGTAATCCACAAACAACTCGGCGTCATCGGGAAGCAGAGGTTGCAGAGTCGAACCAGAGCTCTCGTTCTCCCTCTTCCAAGACGAGCGCCATCACTTCTCCACAACTGGAAACCTCCTGTTTGAAGAGAAATGGTTAGATCTCTTAGCAGATGAAACCCTAGATTGTGGGGGGATCAAGAAAGAGGAAGCCCTAATCCTTACTTGGAGAAGACGTCAGCAATGAGCTGGTGGAAGAGGAAGCGGGTGGCGGGCTCGAGGAGGGGGGAAGCGCGGGAAAGTAGGTCGAGGAGCTCGCCACCCGAGGCAAAGTCTATGGCGATGGCGAGGTAGGTCGGGGTCAAGAAGGCGCGGCAGAAGAGGATGATGTTGAGGTGGCGGAGGGAGCAACGGTTGATGATCTCACGGAGGACGAGCTGGTCGACGCAGTCGCCGTGGGGGATGAACTTCATAGCGACAAGCTCGCCCGTGGGCTTGTACCGCATCAGGCGGGTCACCCTCCCTCCGTTGTCGTCGGCGAGATCGCGATCAAATCGTAGTTCTCGAACAAATCCATTACAAAGGTTAAACATTTTTGTAACGGGGAGTTAAACATTTTTCCCCCAAATATCGGTAAAAAAATGTAAAACATCCCAACTATTACCACGTTGGAAGCCACGTTGAGTCACGTTTGCATCACGTGAGCCGTCACGTGAAAAAAATCATCGTAAAATTGGATTCGGTAAAACTTACGGCTTATTTGTCGCCGGAGAAAAAAAAATACCAATATGTCACCAGAAAAAATTATATACCAAATTGTCACTAAGGGTAAACAAAATATACCAATTTGGTATTTTTGTCGTTTTCTAAAAGTCTTATACATGAGGCGAAAAAAAAAGTTGTCTTACAATCTTAATGTGAGATCCATCCATTGATTAATGATTAGTTGATTAATCATCACACTTTTGGTAGTACCCTAAGGATGCTCAACATTACCAGTGATGAGGCACTAATCACATAGACATGTAGATAAAACCAAGGTTATCAACATTACCAGTGATTAAGGATAGCTTCCCGTGGTGGTGAGGTACGTCTAAAGCTATTTGGGACTATAGCGAAAAAAGCACAAAGTCAAGCAACGGTCCAATATAAATATGTATATATATTTTTAAAAATAAGAAAAATTAAAGAAAATTCTAAAAATTCTACTTTCGATATACAATTAGCACCTAGAATATTGTCAGTACCCTCTCCTAGTGTCTTAGTGCTCTAGATTACTATCACTATTGGAAGTGGCATTGTTGTAACCATTAGAGATAGCGAAGGAACTGGAGTAGGAGAGAGAAATAGTTGTGGGAGGTGACAAGAAGAGGTTGGAGGCAGTGCACTGGGAGAGAGAAGAGATTGATGGATGCGACGACTTTAGGGATTTTTTTCTATCGACAGAGAGGAGAAAGAAACGAGGTTGGACTTGAGATTTAATAAAATTCGAGTCAGGTGTGATACGGGTCGGGTTTAATCGATCCCAACTCCACTTTAACAACTTTTACTTAAGAGGTAAAAGTAATAAAAAGCATATTTTTACCACTATTTCATGCTTTTGAGTGCTTTTGAGTGCTTTTGAGTGCTTTTGCGAGTGAAAAGTGCTCACAGATGCTATTGTTCTTTGCTAAGGCCCTACTCCTCGCGACGGCCTCGCTAACACAATAGCTCCGTTGTAGCAGGGCTCTTTAGCGCTATTTAAAACAATGGATATGACAGGAAATTTGATTTTTATTGTAGCACCACATGAGTGTTTTGGAGGGAAAACTGGAGCATTGAGAATCAGATCTTGAACTTTCAAAATAGTAGGGATTAGGACATACAATTACTTCTTAACAAATGTAGATTATGGGTCAAGATAGAGCCACTAACTAAACCAAATTTCCCAAATTTTCTTATCAAGAAATTGCAAATTGAGCTTGGGGCTTGGCACAAGATTAGTATGATTCAGCATTATCAATATGTGATGCACAATGCGAGGTGTAATGTTCCTTTACATGGACATGCGCAAGGCGCAAAGACACAAACATGCGCAAGGCGCAAGGCGCAAGGCAATGTTTGCGCCAATGTGAAGCGAGGCCCACACCACATACGTAAAACTTTTCAAGATAGATAATCAAGTGTGAAAGAATATGTTTATGAACTTTCACATAAAACATGTCAAGACAAATAATTTCTACTATCAAATAACAAAATAAGGTCTAAGTTCATAATGCTAACACATCCAACGTAGTTAGTAAAGTTCACAATTTTCCAACTCAAAAGTCAACTCAAGTAAATATCAAAGCAAATCAAATAGCAAACAAGAACGAGTTAGAGGCCTCAATGAGGCAAGCAATTATGGCCTAATAGGTTTACTTTTCTTTTTTAGATATGAATTATCGGGTGAAAGACTCGACTGAAATGTTAAAGAACAGAAATATATCTGACTATGTCACACATGTGCCCCTTGTGAAGCACCCTCACGCAAGGTGCATGAGGTGCAAAAAGGCGATGCCACCGTCCCGCATCGCAAGGCACAATGAGGCGCATGACTTTGATAACACTGGTATGATTTAGGTTAGTATCGAGCTTTTGACCCGTCCTAATGTCTTTGACCTAATGGATTTTGATGATGAGCATTCTTGTGAATTGCTTTATCCAAAATAAGAGATAAGAGTTGATCTCTACTGTGACTTGGATAAAGCGAACGAAAGTGGCAAGATAAGCCCCTTACGATTCTCCAAAAGATATACCAAATGTAAGATAAGATAAAGAGTTTACTCAATCGCCCTTGTTTTCTACTTCATTGTTCAAGGAAATATTCACCGTCTTCTTTGACCAATCTTGCTAACGATATCACAATATCGCACCTATTAATAGGCAAATCTTTAGATTGCCATTCATGATAATTATTTAACACTAGATTATTTAATATTTACCAACAACCGGAGTAGCTTAAACAAACAAAATTATGTCTATGAATTTCAGCTAAATTTTCAAACTTTTATTGGGCAAAATATCTAATTTCTTGATTTAGCAATACTGGTGATGAAGAGTTGAGCTTTAAAAAAAACTAAAGCACAGGTGATCCTAATCGTATATATTTAAAACTGCCCTTCAAACTTCCAAAAAAGTTCTGTAAAATGACAGAAAACACCCTTCACCCTTTTGCTTCCCCTCCGCCTCGAACGAATTTTACAACCAGAAACTGAACAAAAAGACAAAAGCATCAGTAGTTTAAACTTTTGAAATGAAAGAAACGAAAAGGAAAAAAAACAATTAATCGAAGCACATCATCACAAGCATAAAATATTTTTAAAGCAGTTCATCATAAAATGTGAGAGGAAAACTCCGATTTTTAAATCAGATGTGTCAGATATTAATTCAATCTCCCTGACACTCTTCAACCAAAAAGAATAAGAAAAAAATAAGTCGGAATAAAAAATAATTTTTCAAAAAATTAATTACTAGTGTACGGAACTACAAGGCATACCTCTCATCCATCCAACTGGTCTAAAAATGCATTAAAAGATCAATAGACTAATAAAACCCTACTTATTCTTCCAAGAACGGAATAATGATGATAATAATCAGATTCAAGAGGCAATCTAAATATTTCCAGAACTGTTCATCATAAAACTATTCAAGAGACAATCAGATTCAGATTCAATGCTAATAAACGAAGTAACAGCCTTCATCATAAAACTATCTAAAATATTTCCAGAACTGTTCATCAGAATTATTAATATAAATAAATAAGTTCATAACAGCTTTTTCAAGAATACTACTCACAGTCACAGGGCGTTCAATCAACTGCATGCAAAACGAGCACTTGAAGCTCTCATCAAGAACCTGAAGCACTCCACCGTCTCCCTTCTCCTTCCTCTTATCCTCCACATCATCTTCATTATCCTGCGCCATCCCGCTAACGAGCGCCTGCCTCCTCCTTGCCTTCTCTTTCTCGTTCAGTGTCCCATCCGCCTGGATCGCCTTTATCTTCATCACAAGATCGTTGGATCCTCCAGCGGCCGAGGCGGTGGCTGCGAAGGAGGCGGCGTAGGCGGAAACCTCACCGCCGGTCGCCGGAGGGGAGCAGTCAGGGCAAATCCAATCGGCGACAGAGGCGAGGGTTTCCGGAGGTTTGGAGAGGCACTGCACGTGCCAGGGGGTGACGCACGTGCGGCAGAGGACGTTTTCCGCCTCCGGCGGCGTTGCTTTGCATTTCATGCAGGCGCCGTCGCCGGCGACGGGGAGATCGGAGGACATAGTGGATGCGACGGCGGCCCAGCCGGGTTTTTTTTTTTTTTTGGGTGGGT
>BQKN01061918.1:138980-169643 GCA_022839385.1 Asparagus kiusianus
AATGAGAGGAGGAGAGATTTGAATTTGCTCTTCCTTATTTTATGGTAGAAAGAGACTTTTTGTTGAAAAGGAAATGACTGTTGAAAGATGGAGAGAGGAGGGGGTGGATCGGAAATGACTCTTTTGCCCCTAAATTATATCTTTTTGTGAGAAACGAGAAGATATGCTGGGATTTAGTTGACATTTGTTTTGTTTGCGATTGGCAAAATTAATTCGTTAGTAGATATTTGATTTGTCCTTCCATCTTATCTTATTTTGTTAATTTACAAGGCCTGAAACATTCTCTCATATCCTACTTGCTTGTTTTATTTGAGAACAAATGCAAGTACGAAAATATTTAAATGGTATATGATGTTTGGTAAGAATTTCTTAATTTGTTGATGTATTGAAATATCCAATGTTGTAGTATTATCAAGATATTATTGTTTACGAATATTAGCAAGTTGATCCCGCTGCTAGTTGTTTTATTTTATTGCTCTTTTTCTTTTTCTCAATTAGCTACTTTATATGTATATATTCATATTCATTCATTTAAACGATAATAGAACAGATACCGACATATGCGTGTTATCTTAAATACAAATGCTTAGAAGTTTGTAATATTGTGAGTACATCCAATATCTATCTAATTATGTAAGAATTAACTATAAAAAATGCAAACTATAATATAAACTACATAGAAAATAAACATCGTCAAATTGGTACGGCATGAAGCTTAGATTTTCCTAACATGAATAGTTCCTATAATTCAATATTCAATTCGAAATAGAGAATCAATTGACATATAGAAATATATCATAAACTATAGTCCAAATTTAAAGTCCATAGGTTTAACTAAGAAAAGACTATATTACAATGTCAGTGTGTTTGATTAGATATTGACTGTTTAAGGTACTAAATATTTTTAAATATTTTCTCATTTTTGTTTAAGCAAAACTAGAAAAGGTACATGAGCCCCTCTCCTATTCAAGTACCGAAAAGGGCACTCACCTAAAAATAAGTCATTAATTTAAAGGTTTTTTTTTATGGAAACTACCTATAAAATAAGGTGATTTTATAGGAGCCATCTTTGATGTTTAATTTACAAATAAACCACATTTAAAGTTTTTTTTGTTGCAATCAATCACCTCGACTCACTTTTAAATTAAATTTTCCAGTTTTGTTGTAATAATTGGTTGCCAAAGATGATCCTTAACAGAGGTTATACGGGATCAATTAGTGAAAATTTTAAACTAAAAAGTAGACCGAGGTGGCTAATTGCAACCAAAATGATTTTAAAAGTGAATTATATATAAATTGAACATCGAAGTTGATTTCTATAGAATCACCATATTTTAAAAGGTGGTTTCTAGGGGGGAAAATCTTAATTTAAATCGTGGGATGGGTCTGCAAAAATGGATGCATATAATAGTTATTTTTCAAAATGATGATTCTGCTTCGTTGAAGGGCAAAAAAGGAATAGCAAAATACAAGTTGCGGTGTAGTCCTCATTAATTAATAATTCTATTATTTTACGAAATATCCCACTCCTTGAATCACTGCTCTCTGCGGCTCTGCCAACTTTTCCTCCTTCCACCCCGAGAGCGTCTTACTTCCCCCAGTCAGAATCTTCCACGTGTCCTACATGCCTCGTTCATGCTAGCTTCGTTTTGAATGCGGAGGAAAGAAACAAAACGCAGAAAATTGCGAAGCACGTCCAGCGACACGCGCGAACGGAGATGCCCTTCCGCTGTAACCTCTCTCATGAGGTGGTACACGTGTAGAGGTTGGGAACGGAACGGGACACTTTAAAACCGGAACCGCTTCATTGCTCTTGGATTCATGGGCTCGGCCTGAACCGGATGGTTTTCTTGGGGTGGTCAATAGGAGGTGCCTATTTATTTAAAAATTAACGGCTTGCTTGGATTAGAAACAAGAGAAGAGAAGCTAAGGGGGTGTTTGGTTCGATAGTGGACAATAATAGGATTAGAAATTTTATTTTATTTTTCTTATCAAATCCATAAAAAATTTAAGACAAGTTTATGGATTTGGGCTGTTTGGTTCAATGGAGGGTAGGAATAGAATTAGGAATCCTATTTTTTTTATGGATTCCAACCTAATCCATAAAAATTTTTAAGACAAGTGTGTAGTTTTATGGAATCCCTTTTTTTTGCATTCTATGTTTGTTTCATTACATGAAAAATAGAATCCAACTTTTATAGAAACCCTCCAATTCCTAATATCTAGTTTGGTTCAGGATGGATTTTTTGTGGATCAACACTGTAGCAACGGTTAGTTCAATATTCAAAACAAAAACATTGTAGCAACGGCTAGTTCCAACAGCTAGCTCAATATTCAAATCCTAAAACTGTAGCAACGGCTAGTTCCAAGGCCTTGGAGACTATAAATTTAACTTGAGGCATCAAAATTTCCAGTGCATTCTTCATTATTACCAATTTATAAATTCTCATTGTGTGCAATTTGCCTCCCTGACATCAATATGATATCAGAAGAATGCTCCCAAAATTATGAAGTTTATTGCGACTGCAATCTCCGAACACCGATGAAAGCGTGCAAGAATGGTAAAATAAGGGAAGATGTTATTGGGGGTGTGCAAAATTCCCAAATAAAGAATGTAATTTTTTCAAATGGGTTGATGAAAGAGGAGAAATAAGCAACCAAGGAAACCAATATGTCAAAGAAAATAGGTACGGAGATAAATATTTTTTGAAATCAAAGAGGATGAAGAAAGAATTGAGACTTGTCGAAAATCAACTATTAGCTTGGAAAATTTCAGCAATTTTATTAGCAATTTTTTGTATTCTTTTAATTATTATAAACCACATGTCATGTACTTGAACTTGCAAAAACTATTGATGTTGTAATGAAATCTGTTATTGGAATTGAGTACAAATTCTAGTTGATATTGTATGACTCAGGAATAGATCAACTTGTCAAAATTGAATGCCCCACCTATAACTTACAGGTTTATTATAGATTGCATTCTAATGATGGATTGCCTCGCCTAGACATTGTCAATTCATTGTAGGCTGCAATCTCATCATATTTTGCCTCATCTGAATATAATAAACACTGTAAGTTAGATTGCATTCTCAGTAAACGCTAATCATCATCATTGTCAAATATCAACTATAGAGCACATCATGCTCCAGCCACACGTCAACCGATAGCAACATAACCCTAATGTTAGCATCAAAACAGACAGCAGAAAAAACACATAAAAACCCAAAGCCAACGAGCTAAACAAGCTCCACCTGACAGCCAAAACCCCACAGCCAACGAGCTAAACAAGCTCCACAAACCTGATGGCAAAAAAACCCAAAGCCAAAGAGCTAAACAAGCTCCACAAACCTGATGGCAAAAAAACCCAAAGCCAGAGAGCTAAACAAGCTCCACAAAACTGATGGAAAAAAAAACCCCAAAGCCAAAGAGCTAAACAAGCTCCACCTGACAGCCAAAACCCCAAAAAAAGCCAAGAACAATCTCAAGCTCAGCAATCGACAACAATAGCAGTCAACCAATTTCACTATCTCATGCACGGGCCTATCCTCTCCCTGTACACAATAGCATTTAAAACTTTCAGTTAGGTTTATCAAACTTACAAATTTTATGTATATGTAACACTAGCTATCACACCTAGTAGCTGCATATAAGTTCAAAGGGCAGACATCAAAAATCAAACAACCTCCTAGCATAAACTTAATGGTAATTTGAAATTAAAAGATGGCAAACATCTAACGGTCAAAGTTATCTAAGTCTTTTCCCCAACCAAGTCAAGTGTAATTATGACATAGATCAAAAAACCTACAAACAATGTAAGAAACACCCTCATATCCAAAATGCTAAAATTCTAAAAGATTCAATCAATAAAAAAAGTCCTAAAAACCAAAACAATTATTCCTTGAATTCCTTCCTCCCTGCAAAGAACAAAGAATAATTTTCCAGTATCCAAATCTTTTTCCATCCTTTGTTCTCTATCTGACTTAAGATGCAAGCATTATCAGCATCCACGGATTTCGTATAGCACTAACATAACTCAATAATAATATCAAAATTAAAAATTGAAACCTAATTTACAATAATATCAACAACCTAAGGTCAACGTGCACAACCAAATCATCATTATAGTTTCAAAAAATCCTCCATTAACCATCAAAAAGTTTAGTTATGACAATAAAAAGATCTAGCAACCAAGATTAAATGTGTCAATGCCACTACTTAAACAAATCATTTAATAGAATGACGAAACTTAAAAGAAAAAAACCAGATCAAAATTTCACTTTTCTTTCTTTCAAGAGTGAAGAACTTGGTCAAGATCAGACTGAAGAAATAACCCATTAGAGAAGCCTATACGTGAACAAACCCTGATACCCACAATGCTAAATTTCTAATATTCAAGCATAAAAAACCTAAAATTAAATTTAGTAAGGTTCCCTATATTAATAATAAACGTGATTCAACAACACTATCAATGTTAAATGTACCAATTCTACTGCTTAAAGAAATAACCCACAACAATGTACCAAATTAAACAAAACCCAGATCAAAATTTCAGCTGTTTTATCAAAATCCGAGAAGTGGGTGAAGGTCAGATTGATAAAAAAAGATTACCCATAAGAGAAGCTTCAAGCATCTGAAGGCTCATGAGGACCTGATCAGTGGGGGTGAGGACCTGATCAGTGGGGGTCGCGGGAGAAGCCGAAGCCAAAATCTAGGGCGAATCAGTCTTGACTAGAGGTGGCGATGCCAAATCCACCAACTGAACCCAACAACAACATCGAAGAACAGCGGGAGAGGAGGCGCGAAGAAGCTTAGGGAGAGGCGGGAGAAGAATTGGGGAGTTGCGATTCCAGATCTAGTGCTCGTGCTTGTGAGGATTAGGAATTCGAAAACAAAGATGAAGACCGCTGTCACAGAATTCTCGCCCAAATCCTCTCAAAAACCTCCGATTTGGGTTTCTATAAAAATCGCTTACTGTTGCACCTTTATGGATTTTGTAATCCATAAATTTTTTCTGAGCCAAACTCTAGAATAGAATTGATAAAGAATCCAAATATTACACTTTTGCCACTGTCATTTCCAAATACTAATCTTTTTCTATAAATTGGGTGAAACAAACAGCCCCTTATAGAATCTTTTCTTTTTTTTATGTTTGTTTCATAACATGAAAAAATAGAATCCAACTTTATAGAAGCTCTCTAATTCCTATTCTTTAGTTTGGTTTGGAATGAGAATATGATTCACTCTCATAATAATATAGAGTTTGTGAAGAAACAAAATTCAAAAAAAAAGAGGGAGAATAGTACGGGTGCATCAGCTTTTTGCCCAAAATCCTTCCAAATCATTAGGATTTGGATTTCTATAAAATCACCATACTTTTTCAACTTTATAGATTTCGAAATCCATAAATTTGTTATGAACAAATTTGTTGTGAACAAATTTCTTCACAAACAAACTATTCTAAAACAAACTTAAACACCATTAAACTTATTTTTAAAATTCTCTTGGGTTGGTGGGAATGATAAATATAATGAGATATTTATAACAACCCAAAACATCAACCAAAATCCATACAAAATGACCAAAAACCCATAAGAAAATAAAACTGAAAACTAGTCTGTAAAACCGTGAAATTTCTATAATTAATATATGTGAATTATTAATAGTGAATAATTCTCTTATGATGAATAATCATATATATATACATATACATGTCAGATGAATGTAATTATCTGTGTTTGAGAACTCAACAAGTGTTTAACAGTGAGAGAAATCGAGTGTTATGGCCAGCGTGTGAAATGCCTGGCAGCAGGCATTTTTATGCTGCGCGGTCGACCGACGCGGTCGACCGTGGCAGTCAACCGCACCGGTCGACCGATCAGCGGTCATAGTGTTTTCCAGGTTCGGGTCCAAACGGGTTCGGGTCGGGTTTGTGAGTTGGTATATTAAATTCTCTGCCCGAGAGAGCCTCTCCCAGATCTGAGATTTAAAACCCTAGCCCCCTTTCTCTCCCCTCTCAAAACCCTAGCTGAATTTGGTGATTAGGAGGAGCTCTTGAGGATTTTTAGCGGGATTTTGGAATTTCAGCGAAGGGAATCAACCTCCTGCAGATCTAGGGCATTCGTCAACACCCAAGGCGAGTAACTTCTCGCCCAATCCCCACCCCTTTTGTGTTCATGTCAAGAATTAAGTTTTATTGGTTTTCATTGAGCCAAATTCATATTTTTGAATAGCTAATGGATCATTATGGCATAAAGTATGAAGTTGCGGTATTATTTATTTTTAAAACTCACCAATGATTTCTGTTAAAAGATCTAGATCTGAAAATATCTAAAAAGGAGTAAAAACCTTGTTTTTATTGTTAACGATGGGTAGATCATGTTTATATATATATGGGATCTTGGTGACAAGTTTTAAAGGTTTAAATTCGCGATTTTTACTGCTTCATGACTCCTCCATAAGTTGGGTTTTTGTTTAAAAATTTTTGTTTCAGGTTTGCGTTGATAGAAAACCCAGATTGGGTTTCTATCCGCTTGGCGGTCGACCGATGCGGTCGACCGCTGAACTCTCTGTAGAGGCAGAGATCGTCGACGGTCGACCGACTCGGTTGACCACGACGCTCTGGCGGTCGACTGCAGCACTCTGACGGTCGACCGAGATGCCGCAGCAGTCGACCGACTCGTGTCAGGATGCGGTCGACCGGTGCAGTCGACCGCCGTTCAGTCTGCTGAATTTTTTTTCCTGTTCTGTTCATGTTCGAGTTTTGGCCTGTTATTTGACTCTGTTTTTTTGGCCTTATTACGCATACACGCATGACAGATAATCTGGAGGCACCAATTTGGGGATATACTCACTGTTTTGAGTGTTAATTGATTTATGTAGATCTCACTATGTATCCTGGTTGTATTTTCTCTATCTTAAAGTCCTCGTGTTGGACTATAATCCATTAAAGTCCTCGTGTTGGACTATAATCCATTTCAGTCCTCGTGTTAGACTATAATTCATTTTAGCCCTCGTATTGGACATATACCCGCTTAATCATGTTGTTGACCAGTCATTAAACTATGAGTATGACACTTATCTGAGACAGGACATGACACTTATGTAATTTTGGACCCTTGGAATTTATTTGGTTATGACAGGACACAGTAGTTTATGTTCTGAGATGGATTGATTTTCTCTTCATTATTGCTTCTGTATTAGACTTTGGGTTTGGTATTTAGGGATTTACAATTTGAGACGTAAGGTATATACATGAGGGTTTCTTTGTTTGGATTATTTCGCTCGACATACCTATGCTCGTGTTGTAAATTCCTAAGTACTAAAATCCCTTTTATTTAGGACTTATGTTATGAAACTTATTATGTATTTACTGTATTTTCATATACAACGAGCCCTATTCCCTTGGGGTTGGTTGTGATGTTACTCGCTAGCGCTTTGACGCTCGTTGTCCCTCCCCCTTTCAGGTAACAAGCCAGGAGCCCGGATAGTCGCAAGTTGATGGCGACACATTTTAGTGTTCAGCTGTCTAGTCATGCTTATGTTGGAGCTCCACTATAGTTTTTGGTTAGACATTTGAAAGTGTTGTTCTAGAGGTTGTAAAGGCTGTGTGCCTTATTTCCTTCTTGTCAGATACTTGTACTTGAGACTTATTGGCTACTCCAGTTTATTTATTCAGACATTAACTATGTATTTCCATTTGTTGGTTGATGAGATATCTATTTGACCATTATCTTTCCATCAGCTCTTCGTGTATTATCTTTTACTTGCTTTTGTACCTACACCTGTTATTGGCTCTACTAGATAGATGTTAACTGTAATGGTGAAACATGTTTTTGTACGGTGTGATGCATGGCAGGTTTGACATTCTTCGTTTCACCTTGGACTGCAGCCTTGTGTGAACCCAGGGGCGTCACATAGTCGTTACTGTGCAACTGTAACATTGACGGTCGACCGTAGCGTCATGGTCGGTCGATCGTGAAAGGATGAAGAACAGAGCAAAGTCTCTGGACTTTTGGCGGTTGACCGCCACAACCACTCCGGTCGATCGCGGACTGATATTTCAGATACACAAATTTTAAAAACAGTTTTCTAACTTTTAAACTTGATTTAAAAATAGCAAACAAATTTAGAAAAATATAAAACTTTGGAAAATAATTG
The DNA here is from genome assembly GCA_022839385.1 of Asparagus kiusianus. NCBI lineage: Eukaryota > Viridiplantae > Streptophyta > Magnoliopsida > Asparagales > Asparagaceae > Asparagus > Asparagus kiusianus. The sequence continues at coordinate 147,141 of BQKN01061918.1, forward strand.
TAAACATGAAAATAGACATGTTACCCTTCATTGCCCTTAATGAAAACACTTCTAGTCCTCAAAACCCAAAAGAAAATTTGCCCCAACCTCAAGACTATGTTAACAAGCCTAAAACCTCCAAAATCAACTTTTTCATGCTTTTTGCCCCTCAAAATCAATTCAGCATATCGTTAGTATATTGTACTTTCAGAAAATCTAAAAATTCCCCCCTAAACAAACTCTTTCTATCTCTCTCTCTCTCTTCCCCATTTCAAAAAAACCTTAAATTCAATAGCGTTCCTCTCTCTCAAATGCCCACCTCCACGAACTCTCCGCCATCGTCACCTCGTCGAGGTCGGCAGATACTCAACCCTCATAAACCCAACCAATCATGTCCTAAAAAATTTCACTCTCAAAGCTTTACACCATTTTTTTCTGTGATCTTAATTCCTCTCCTCTGCTCTGACCCTCATCTTCGATCGGCGATGGTGAAGTTCCACCCTCCTATTGATCTCTAGCTCACTCCTCTCAAACTTTACACTGTGAAGCTCCGACTCCCCCTCCCTCAAACCTCCTCATGGCCTCCTGCACCACTACTCTTATCTCCCCAACAATGGCCTCCCTTTGATTTCAAGCCGCCACGCCTTCCTCCTCCCTCGAACTCTACTGTCGACGTCTAGTATCGTTACGCTCTCTTCCTTCTTTGAGTTGTTAGCTATTGTCGACCCCTTCTCCGTAGAGCTTGACCACCGTGCTCGACTCGAGCATTATGGAATGCCATTGTCATTGAATTCTTTTCTCTCTATTCTCAGTTTTGATCATTGCTAGTGCAATAACTAAGAATAGCAGCAATAGAGGGAAAGAGTGGTACTTGTGTTTGATATCTTGATCCCAATATATATTTGTTTTGATAATAAAAAATATTATATGTTGTGTGTATTATGTGCTAACATATATTTTGCAGTATCAGAGCAAAATCAACAATGATATTCAAAGAGATACTCAAGACACAATTTGAGTTCAAGGCAACAAGACAAGCAAAGAAGAAGATGTGCTTCGTAAATTTGTATTTCTATATTTTCTTTGCTTAGAATTTATGTACAAGTCTTGATCACTCACAATACATACACACACATAGTATCTAGAATACAGTAACACATGCTTAGTGTGTGGTTAACTATAGAAATCCCCTATGTTAACTATTAGAGTTTATAGATATAAATTGAGTCTCAAAACATATCATATATCTCATTTCTAAACTTCAGTAGTCGACCAATAACCCTTAATAGTCGGCTACTCAAACATTGATCAAAATATCAGAATCTATGAAATTATAGTATAGTCGACTAATCAAGCCTTGGTCAACATATCAGAATCTGTGATTTTACAGTGTAGTCGACTACTAGGCATTATAGTTGACTACTCAATGTTAGTCCAGAATTTCAGAAACTACACATGTACAGTGTAGTCGACTATTCCTCTTAGTAGTTGACTACTAAGCAGTTATATGACTTCATAGAGTCTGTTTTGACTAAGTGTAGTCGACTACTAAGTATTGTAGTCGACTACAGATACAGTTTTTCTAGCTTTTTAGAATTTGAATATATGACTGTTTATAGCCACTTTAAGGTGTTAATTGAGTTTAAAATTTAAGTTTTTCAAAGGCTATAAATAGGTACTAAGTTTAGAATTTGCCAACTAATATTCATATCTATAAGATTCAAAATTTGTACAAATTCAAGTGTTCATCATTGAAATTTTTACTCTAAGTGTTGAGAAAAGAAAAGTTCTGAAAGTTCTTTTGATTCCATCATTCTAAAAGGTTAATTAGACATTATTCAGAGAGTGAAAAAGTTCCTAAGCCACTATTACACATCACCAACACTTCAAGGCTTTTATGAATTTGTTATATTTCTTCGAAGAAGGTTTCTCTCGGGTGTGAGAGAAGATCTCTTAGTTTAGAGATTGGTTGCAATTGGCATGATCTTATCAATTAGTGTTGTAATTTGCATTATCTTGCAAATTGGTCAGGTTTGGTTTGATTTTGTACTTGGTTTCAAAATCATAGTGGAAATCTCTAGAGGAATTTGATTGGGGACTGGATGTACACCGGGTTGGTGGAACCAGTATATATCATTGTGATTGTTAAATTTCTGTGATTGTTGTTCATTGTTATTGCAATTTATAACTCATCTTACAAACTTATTAAATAACATTAATCACCTCCCTCTAGTGTTTAGTGTATGCTTCCACAGATCCTACTCTTGGTATAAGAGCACCCTAACTTGTGAAATATGTTGTAGGTTAACACTAGTTTTATTGTCTGTTGTGGGTTTATGGTGTAAGAGGTGGTTGTGAAATATGTTAGTCGATCCGTATGCAATGAATTTTATTATTTTTGTGCAAGTCATCTTTTCCGTTTGTTGACCAAAGGAATGTTTTTAGTATTTTCTCTATTCCTTGTCCTCTTTCTATTGCTAGTTAGTTCTTTTCAGTTCACGAGTTCTAATATTTTGAAGTATTTTAGTTGAGCATTCAAAGTTAAAGGATCAGTTATTAATATTGTGATTTAGTTGTTAAACTTGTAAGTTATTTAAGTTATGAATTAGTTGTTAATTATATAAGTTAGTTCTTAAAGTTATGAGTTAGTTATTAAAGTTATGAGTTACCTGTCAATCTTATGAGTTAGTTGTTAATTCTATAAGTTAGTCCTTAAAGTTATGAGTTAGTTATTTATCAAACCCTGAAAATTTAAATTTTATGTGAAAAATAATAATAAATATGTTATATGGTGAAAATATAACATATTTTAATGTTTGAGTATGATAAGAATTGATTTGAGATTAATTCAATGTATATTTGTGAATATATGAGTACAAATGCATAAAACACGCACGAAGAGAAATCTAAAAAAATAACCAGTTAAGAGTTTATATATTTTACACACTGATATAGTTTGAATCTGAAAAAAACTCAAAAGACCAAAGTTGCAGGTCTCTTCAACAGCTTACCAACAAATCTTAAATCACCTCATTCCTAGGTCAGATGAGAAAGTTATAGCCAAAATACCAAAGATTATTTTTCTAGTCAGATTAGGTTTCCTGGTTCGGGTCAAACGAGTTTATTTTGGATTTGCATATATGTAAACATGTGTTTTCATAAAAATTATCATCTTTTCATCAGAATTTCAAACCCTAGCAGACCTTCTTACTCTCTCTAAAACTCTAGCCCTAAAGTTGAGATTTTGGGAGCGTCCTATGAGGCAAGAAGCGAGGAAAAGGCGAGATCAATCTACGATGTTTGGCGACAAGGAGTCATTTAACATTAGTTTCAGAGGCTTGCACACGTGATAAGACAAGATCATCTGCATCCAAACCCATACCCATAGTGTTTAATGAATATAAAGTGTTTAATAAATATTTTCATGCTTAAGGCTTAACCTAATATGAAAAAGATGAGATTTTTGATGATAAATCTTAACCCAATGCTAGATCATTAGCTCTTCCTAATTATTTATGATAGTAATGTGATCATGATCATTAGGGGTGATTAAATTTTTATTTTTTTAAACTTGATAATTATGTTTAACTCGTATGTTACTCCTAATTTGTTATCTAATTGAATTATAAAGATGTTTAGTTTTTATTTTCATCATTGATTGCAGAAAACTGCTGCACGCGTATAATATTTAACTAGAAATTTGAGATACCATATAAACTCCAAACTGAACCAAACTAGTGCCAAATGATAGCTATGTGGATCTAGTTTCTAAAACAGAAAACTATTCTTAAAAAGAGTTTGGCTAGAGAAAGATATGCTCAATTTACTAACGATATGTTATGCAAAAAAACTGCAGATATGCTGATTTGAAATAATTGATATATTACGTGAAGATTTCTTTGAGTTTACATGTTAATTAATCATGCTTAAATCCTAGATTTGTGATAGCTAAGTAAGATAAAATTATTTAAATGAATTTTACCTCTGTTCATGAGTAGTTATTATCATGTGTTGATAATGACTTTGTTTACATATGAGATAATTGAAGAAATTATTTAATTAGGATATTAAACCCTGATTTGGAAGATATAATAATTTAATTTGATGATCAGATAACTCCTGTCATACCCCGCTTTCCAAAATACTCGGGAATCAGAACGTGAACAAGCCCGCGACGTATTAGATTAATGAGAATAAATAAAAATAAATATTTTTCCTTAACCTAATACATTAAGTGTCAAGAAATAAATGTAAAGCCACAGGTCCCCGATCACAGATAGCTAAGAAATAGACATATCATCAAAAGTAGATCATCCTAGACATAAAAATATGGGTCAAACATACTCTTATTACAAAAACGGTCCAACTAGGACTATAAAAATACATTGGCCATAATAAAAGAAAGTACTGCTAAAAATAAACTAAGGACCATCAAATAACTAAGGAAATAGCTAAGCTTCAACTTGTTCTTCTGCTCCGTCTGCTAGACACTCCCGCTGAGAATCCTCTGGCTCCTGTACGATTCCGAACTGAGGCTGCTCGTCTCCTAAATCTGACGTACACCAGAGAAAATAGGTGTACGTCTGCGTGCATGGCACATGGCAAGATCCCACAAGGGAGAAAGAAACAGTCGAACGACCAAGGCAAAAACAAATATAATAATAATAATAGCAGTATGGTATTGAAATTCTAATAATTTAAAAGTAATCCACCACTATAATAATATAATAATCAAAAGAATCCAAAAATCAACCAAGTAATAATAAAATGCAGCTAGCCATTAGAATAATTGATAATCATATTTTATTATAATTTTATACACTCATTATCTATTTTATATGAATAAATATGATATTAATAATTGTTTTTATTTTTAATTGCAGGTTAATGAAGAATAAAGCCCAAGATCTATTCTCTCAACAAAAATCTATGAATTAAATGAAGAACACAAGCAAGAGATAAAAAGCCCAAGCCCAGAATCAAGCTGAGTAGCCTGTAGAAGCCGAAAAAAATAAAAAAAAAATCAAATATGAAAAAAATGTATTCAAGATAGTTGGCCGTAAAGAAACGACGATATCTCTCAATCCAGAAGGCGGAATTTAATATATAATATATAAAAATCACCTATCTCGACGAGACGAAGCCATCCATGAATGTAGAAATTTGATAGAATATCGATGCTAGTATCGATGTGGGCATCGATATGGGCATCGATGCCAGCATCGATGTTGGCATCGATGCCAGCATCGAAACTGACAGTTCTGTTACAGATTAATGGTTGATTTTTGATGCTTTTGGATAAGGATTCAATCCAAGGGCTCTCATTTATTGATTTTTACTATAAATAGGGGTAGAGAGTGAAGGGTTAGGTGTGTGAAAATTTTTGTAACTCCATTTGGAGAGGAAGGTCACTCTTAATTAAGAAGGCATTCCAAATTTATAACTTTTGTTATAATTAATAAAATAATTTTTTTACCACTTTAAATATTTCTTTCTTTGTTGGATGATGAAGATGGAGATGAAGAATTATTTAGAGGTTTACATTTCTTTTATTTTTCTTTTTTATTTCTTTTTTATTGCTTAGTAGTTTAGATTTATGTCTATGCTTGTAGTTAGATTTTATTTTTTTATTAAATAGCCAAGAGGCTAGAACCCTCTTGTCTTAGATTTATTTCATGCTTATAGGTTAGATTTATTTTCTTACATTTAATTCTTGTAATTTATTTTGTAGATTACATTTTGTAATTTATTTTATAATTAGATTTTAATTTCTTGCACTATTTACCTTGAGGCTAGAACCCTCTTGGGTTAGTTTTTTTTTTGTTCATGTCCATTTTCTTTGATTCGCCTTTAGGCTAGAACCCTCTAGGGAATCATCCTTTTCTAAGAAGTGGATTCAATTCTAGATTACCTATATCTTTAATTGAATCTGCCATCATTAATTTCTTGAATTTTCTTTTTATTCTTAATTCTCTTTTTTGATTCTTGATTTTATTCATCTTTCATTGTGAAAATCATTCATTCTTTATCACATCCACTCTTACTTACATTTCGTGCCGATTTACACACTATCACTTCCACTATCTTTATCTCTCCACAACCACATTCACTCATCACTCCTAATTGTCACGCACACAACATAAGAACCGATTCTAATTTTCTCCTACAAAACACCTTCCTCGTGGGATCGATAACTTTTTATACTATAACTTGATACAGTTGTGCACTTGTAATATTTTTGGTACATGTTTATGCCGCATCAAGTTTTTGGCGCCGTTGCCGGGGAAGGTGTTTAAGTAGGATTTTATGTAATTTGGTTCTTTAACTTGTGTGTTTTTTGTGAAGGAACCGTTTGGAGCTTTAAGATCACGGATTCGAGATCTAGAATTTGAATATTTACTTTTGGGTAACTCTTCTTTCTAGAATTTTCAATTCCACCCTTTAGCTACTTCTTCACAACTAGAGACAATTATGACTTAAAAAAATTATTTTTTTGTCGACCATAATAAAATCCACCCTTCACTTTGACATTTACTAACAAGATAATAAATTCAGACAAATTTTCCCCTTCTCATTTGTTCGATTGTTAACCCTAATTAAAAAAAGATTTTTATTTTTACCATCCTTTTTAGTTGCTTTTAATTCATAGGGTTGCATTGCATATAGTTAGTAGGTATTCACCAAAGTGATTTGAGCATCTTGATTTGGCACACACTTAAAAATATTTTAAGGGCAAAACCTCATAATCAAGATAAGGTGAGGGATTTCATCATCCTTTCCTTAGCCCAAAAATTACTAATTCCTCACTACACCACCTAAGCCTAATAAAACTCATTAGACGTCAAGCTCAATGAGGAACAAAGAATCCTTAAGTGAACCGGTTTAAGTTTTCTTAGATTAGTTGGTATCTAAGGCAAGGTTTAGGGGTTGCGTAAAGTACTCCGCAAGGAATGAGTTGTAGGATCTGAAATAGATACACTTGAACACTAGAGGGGGGTGAATAGTGTTCTATTAAAATTTATGCAAAGTATATTATAAATTGCAAAGAAAAATAGCAATATCAGAAATTCACAATCACAAACACAATGATTTATACTAGTTCCACCAAATTGGTGTACATCCAGTCCCCAAGCAAATCCCGCTTGAAAGTTTCCACTATGATTTTGAATAAACTTACAAAATCAAATGCAAACCTGACCAATTTGCAAGTCCCTGTAAATTGCAACACCAATTGACAAACACCTTGCCAATTTGAATACCAATCTCTAAACCAAGAGATCAACCCTCTCAAACCCGAGAGAAATCCTTTTTAAAGCAAGAACACAATTGATCCTATAAGCCTTGAATGTGTATGAAGTGCAGCAGTGGCTTAGGATTCTTTTAACCTCTGTAAATTGCCTAAACAATACGTTTTTGAATAATGTACAGAGGCAATTTCAGAAACTTCTCTTTTTCTCAAAATTTGAATATTTTTCACTTGAAAAATTGCACAAAGATCAAAGCTTATGGGTATGTATGTCTCTGCAATTTTTCTGAACAAATAACCTATTTATAGCCCTTGAAAAGACAAATTTTTAAACTTTAAAAACGTTTAAAAACGACAATAAACAGTCATAAATTCAAACTTTAAAATCTGGAAAAACTGTATCTGTAGTCGACTAAAATAGACATTAGTCGACTACACTGAGTTCAGACAGACTCTGTGTATTCAGAAATTTTCTCAGTAGTCGACTACAATGCTCATTAGTCGACTACACTATATTTTGACAGAAACTGATAAAATGAAATTTACGTTCATTAGTCGACTATAATATTAATTAGTCGACTATACTATAAAAAGATAGAAACTTATGTTTCTGTAAAACATCTGAGTAGTCGACTATAATCTACATTAGTCGACTATACTGTAAAATGACAGAAACTTATATTTAAGTTTTATACATGAGTAGTCGACTACTATTCTAATTAGTCGACTACTAAGAATAAAAATTATAAACTAAACTTATTTTATAAACAAGTTTTAACTATAATTTTAATGGTTAATATAGGGGATTTCTATAGTTAACCAACACACTAAGCCTGTGTTAGTGTGTTCTAATATTGTGTCTGTGTGCGTGTGCGTGATCAAGGCTTGTACAAAAATTCTAAGTAAAGAAAATGTAAAATATATTATCTCGTCTGTTCTTCATCTTCTTCACTTCATAATACCTTGAAAACATCTTGCACTTGTTCTTATTCTGATATTGGAATCTGCATATAAAAGTTAGTGCACACACTGTATAAATTGTTATCATCAAAATACTATCATGGAGATATGATATTCAACATGAGTTACTTAATTAATCTCTGATCACCCTCTAGTACTATCCTTACCTGGCTGATTACCCGGGTAAAACTTTAATCTTTTCACTTTAGGAGTTTTTGGTTAGGAGCTAGTCTAGTTGAGTTAGGCTAAACCCTAGAGTTAGAGTGATTAAAAAGTGATTGATTTTGATTTGTTTTAGTTAGAATTTCCCTTTTTTCTTCTCATAAAAAAAACTAAATTTTTTTCTCCTTAAAAAAATTTGTTTTGGTGTATGCAAACGTAGATTAGGGATAATACACATCGATTAATTCGCTTTGAACCAATCATAGAAATGACATATCCTAATCCACTCGTTCTTCAAGATATGTGCTATCCCATTAGGAATGCAATCCCCTCTTGCATTAGGCTCCCCGAGGCAAATGGAACTAACTTTGAGCTTCGAGCGTACTATATCAACATGCTTCCAAAATTTCTAGGGAATGAAACTGAAGATACATATATTTTTATCTCAGAGTTTGAGGAAGTATGTATGATGATTAAAATGAGAGAATTAACTGAAGATGCAGTCAAACTCAGATTTATTCCTTTTGCCCTTAAAGACAAAGCAAAAAAATGGCTATACAGCTTACCCATAAATTCCATCACAACTTGGGAGGAATTTATCACCATTTTTCTTAAGAAATTTTTCCCGATCCATAAAACAGTGAAGGTAAGAAATAGCATCATGAATTTTAAAATTATCCCGGGAGAATCTTTTTGGAAGTATTTTGACCGATTTAAAGATCTTCTCATCCAATATCCTCATCACAACTTAGAAAAATGGCGATTGTGCCAAATAATTTATGAATGATTAGATTATTCTGCAAAAACTTTCTTAGAGTTAATGTGCCACGGGGATTTCATAAGAAAAATGTTGATGAAGCTTGGGAGTTTTTAGAGAGTCTTTCTGAAAAAACCATGCAATGGGAACATTATGATGATAGGGTTTCATCAGTTTTCCAACCTAAATTTAGTGGTCTTTCCTTAGAGTCGAACATTGCCTCCGAAGCAAAGATGGCGACAATTCTGCGAAGGTTAGAAGCCTTAGAAATTAAAGAATGAGCTCTAGCTCAAATTAATCAAGTTTCTACCCCAGATTATCATAACTGTCAGTCTCCTGTCCATGTTTTAGAGGAATGCTCTCTCCTAGGAAACACTCATTCATTAGAACAGATGAACGTTGCATTCCAACATCTAATGAATGATCTATTTTCTTCAACCTACAATCCAGGTTGGATAAATCATCCTAATTTTGCATGGAATCAAGGAAGTCTCCAAGTGAATCAAAATTTCAATCCCACTTCAAATCAACACTTTCCTAGGGGGAACACAGTTCCTTTTAATTCTCATCCACAATTTTAACAACGCAATCTGCCATATCAAAATCAGTCTCATCTTCATCAAGTTATAATTCAAACTCCTCACAATCTAGATCAGGATAAACGAATCAATGTCTTGGAAAATGGTTCGGAAACCATAATTAAGGCCTCCACTCAAACCACAAATATGTTGACTCAAACATCCAGCACTCTGAATTCCTTTATGCAATCAACCAGACCAATGCTCAACTCCAACACTCAAGCTATAGCTAGATTAGAATCCTAACTTGGTCAACTAGCTAGTGCCGTGAGTGAAAGAGAGAAAGAAAAATTTCTGAGTCAACCCGTAGTCAACCCTAAGGACACAGGATGTAGTTCATCCTATGAAGCTCAAGTGAATGCAATCCATTCACTTCGGTCAGGTAGATAGGTCCATAATCAAGTAAGAATTTCTCCAAGTCAAACTCTTGATCCAGTACAAATTCCTTCTCCTTCTCCTTCTGATAAATCTATTCAACAATCACCCCCCTCAGATGACCGAGAACCTGAAACTGAACCTGAGCCTGCTTTTGATAGGTTTAGACCAGTTGCTCCTTTTCCAGATTGACTCAGGCCTAGGAAACACTCCCCTCAAGAGAAGAAGATCCTAGAAACATTCAAGCATGTTAAGGTCAATGTTCCTCTCTTAGATGTAATTGAACAAATTCCATCTTATGCCACATTTTTGAAAGAAATATGCACTAAGAAGAGGAGAATAAATGTTCCAAAGAAAGTCTTTTTAGCTGCCAATATCAGTGATATGCTCTCAAATTCCATACCTTTGAAACGTAAGGATCCAGGTTCTCCTATCATTTCATGTGTCATTGGTAATACTCACATTGATAAGGTGCTTTTAGACTTAGGGGCCAGTGTCAATTTGCTAGAGCTGCTGGTGTTCTGCTCTGAATCACATGTGGGTCTTCAGGTTCTTTCTGAACACTCTCGATCTCTCATGCTGCATCTAGTACAGCGTCGTGAGTCGTAAGTGCTTGACTAGCCAGAGCAAACCTGATATACTTATCCAGACCCTTCTAAAATTGATGCCTCCTAATAGTAGGTCTGTAACCAGATGGGGAGCATATCGACTCAGGGAAGAGAACTCGGCCTCATACTCATCAACTGACCGGCCTCCCTGCGTATGTTCAACAAACCTACGTAGGAGTTCGTCCCGAGTTGACTGAGGAAAATACTTCCTATTGAAGCACTCTGTAAACGTCTCCTACAGGATTGGCCTCTTAAAGTGGGTCTTCTCAGCTGCCCACCAGATCCGGGCGGTATGGTGAGCTGGATATCCATAAGATCCACCTAATCAGCAGGGGCAATATGGGTCACCATAAGGATGGTCTCGGTAACCTTCAGGAACTCCTCTGCTGCTAGAGGTCCTTCAGCACCAGAGAAGGAAGGGGGCTGCATGTACTAGAACTCCCTAATACTAGACTCTGGACGAGGGGGAGGTTGGTGCTGAGGCTCCCGCTGCAACTTCCCAGCTAAGAACTGCTGATTTGCAACCAATCCATGAATCATCGCTAGAAGTTGCTTCGGTCTACTTCAGGTGGCAGGACACTACTATCAGACGGGTTACCATTGCTGCGCGTACCCACCATGGTTCTGAAGGAAAGCAATGATCAAGAGGAAAACTAAGGTCAAAATCAAAACTAAAATTTAGTAAGATAGGAACTAAAGCATAGTTCATTAAGATAATAGGATAAGAGCTTAGTTGTAGTCTTACGGATGAAATATGATATGTATCTAAATTGTACGTTATATCCTTATTAGTGAGGACTCAGGACCGTGACCTACATGGGTCACCACTAAAACCTGTTATGCCCCGCTTCCCAAAATACTCAAGAATCGGAACGTGAACAAGCCCACGACGTATTAGATTAAGGAGAATAAATAAAAATAAACATTTCTCCTTAACCTAATATGCTAAGCGTCAAGAAATAAATGCAAAGGTACATGTCCCCGATCATAAATAGCAAGAATATAATAACAACTCAGAATAAGAAATAGACATATCATCAAAAGTAGATCATTCTAGACATAAAAATATAGGTCAAACATACCCTTATTACAAAAATAGTCCAACTAAGAATATAAAAATACACTATCCATAATAAAAGAAAATACTGCTAAAAATAAACTAAGGACCATCAAATAACTAAGGAAATAGCTAAGCTTCAACTTGTTCTTCTGCTCCGTCTGCTAGATACTCCTACTGAGAATCCTTTGTCTCCTGTACGATTCTGATATGAGGCTATTCGTCTCCTAAATCTGACGCACACCAGATAAAATAGGTGTACATCAGCGTGCATGGCAACGACAAGATTCCACAAGGGAGAAAGAAATGGTCGAACGACCAAGGCAAAAACAGATATAATAATAATAGAAGTATGGTATTGAAATTTTTAATAATTTAAAAGTAATCCACCACTATAATAATATAGTAATCAGAAGAATACAAAAATCAACCAAGTAACAAGATCATGCAGCTAACCATCAGAATAACTATCCAAGTAATAATGTCATACAACTAGATAGAATTAATACTTAAAAATCTACAACAAGAGACGTAGTACGTCGAGCGAAATAATCCAAACAAGGAAACTCTCATGTATGTACCATATGTCTCAAATTGTAGATAATTAAATATTAATCCCGATCTATGTATGAAAAGAAAATACAACTGACCTATATCTCACAAGAATTCATACTTAGTCAAGGATGAGGTGATGTAACTAGCCATCCTAAAACAGGTCACTGGTTCACATCTCACACAGAGTTAACGCTCATATCATCGGATAACTGACTGTTCACAAATCTCCTACGTTCATACAATATCGCTACACAAACTCGGTCAGAGGACTACACACAACCCGTTTTTAGCCTGGTCCGAACTCAAGCTAAACTCGGGTGAAAATAAAATTCACGGACTAAAGTAGCGACACCGATCTATTTTGACCCAACAAACCAACCCAGTGGCGACACCGATCCACTGGTGTGAGCTTGAAAGATACATCAATAGTCACATCCAATCACATGAATAAAGACTTCTCCATCCCAACTCTTCTTGTTTTTTTTAAGTCAAACATAATCCACACTATCTCTAGTTCAACACCTAAATTTAGTCAACGCAGCCACACATGTCACTAGGTCTGTTCATGATGCACGAGGCCACTAAGTCATAAACTACTAAGGGTCTCAATCATAACAAGGAGATAATAATAACACTAATTATATACAATAATAACATGGCATGTCGAACATGATTAAACAAGTTTATAAAGCATGATTAATCACTACATTAAAACATGGAATGCATGAACAGCCTATCACAGTATGAGTGCACACCTAAGTATGTTTCATTGATAACTTACTAATGGGTGTCCAAACTTCTCATGTAAGCTTATCATAATTATGTATCCTCTAATATAATAATGCGGTAAAAAGAAAACTCGAAACCGATGTCATTTTGCACATGAAATGTCGTGCTCTACGACTATCAGTTATACGTTCTTAATTAATAAATATTTTTCTTCCAAAATTATTCTTTAAAACTATTTCTCATTGTAACTAATTTAAATATTTTTGTAATATATATATTTGTTAATTCTTTTTTGTGGGAATAGTAACATTTCTCTATTTTATAAATTACCTTTAATTTATTTCTTTTTCGATAATATTTCATAAATTCTAATTATAACACCTAACTTATCATTTCATGTCCCTAAATTCTTAGATGTAATTATACAAAATTTTTAATGTCTCATAAAATCTAATTACAGCACATACGTTTATTATTTCATGCCCGTTAATTTTTAGACATAAATACAGTAAAATATCTTGTTATTTATTACTAAAAAATATTATCTAATACCATATATCAGTATTCCATGCTAAATATGCATATTAACAACATTATTATATCTAACTAAACATTTAAGCGATAATAATTGTAAAAACATCTAATTGAGAGGCGAGATCTTTACCTCGGTGCGTCGAACAAGTCGATGTCGACGGCATGGGTTAGATTGGATGTGGTGGAGCGTGGCGTCGGAAGAAACTCCGGCGAGGGATAGCGGGTCGGGGCTGATGGCGACGGTCAGGCGGCGACGAGCTCGGGTCAGCGTCAGGCAGTGGCGAACTTGGGTCGGCTATTGGGTTCGGGTCAGCAAGGAGGTTGGTTGGCGATTTCGGCAGTGCGACGGGCTTCGGCGGTGGTGGGTTGGCTGTCGGGGTCTCGGGTCAGTGGGGAGACGTAGGTCGGTCTGGCTGGGTTTGAGGAGGCAGAGGTCGACGTTAGGAAGGAGAGGCGGCATCGGGCGGCATGCTCGGGGTTGGGAGGCCGAGCGGGGGCGCGATCAGCGTCAACAACGGTAAGGCCGACAGGCTTCGGCGTGGATCTGAGAGGGAGATGAGAGAGGAGAGAGGAGAGAGGAGAGACAGGAGAGAATTGAGAGGCGGCTGCATTTTGAAACGGGGTAGTGTTTTGGTTACGAGGTTATATATATATATATATATATATATATATATATATATATATATAATAGTTAGGGTTTGGGTTAGGTATTTAAAATGAAAATTAATTAAAATAAATAATTACTGATATTTAAAAATCAAAATAATTACGGAATAATTATCTACAAATAAAAACATACCAATTGTATTAATACAATAATTGATACGTAACAAAAAAAATAATACAACAAATTATACAATTAAACAGGAATAATTAATAAAAATATAATTACTTATATTTAAAATCAAATAATTATAGGATAATTATCTACGCGATAAAATGTACCAGTTATACTAATACGACATATAATATGCAATAGTAGAAATAATACAATAAATTATACAAATAGTACATAATTAATAATACAATATAATACAAGTAATAATACGTAATAGTAACACTAATACAACGTATTATTTAAAATAGTACGTAATAGTATCGATTACATAACAAATTAATTTCCAAAAATTTTTTTACCACACAAAATAAATTTATAAATATTAAAATCATTTAAATAAATATAAAATTTGGACTTTTAAATCATAGAAATTCCTAGAAATTTGAGAAAAATACAAATACTCTTTTAAAAATAATAATAAATATTTTAAAATACCAAAAAATTATTTTAACTAGTATCAAAATCTCACGGTCATTACATTCTACCCCCCTTAAAACAAATTCCATCTCAAAATTAATCCCAAGGACAGAGATGCAACGAGAGTGGGTACTCACAAATTGACGAGACAAGAAACAAAGGGAAGCTCCAGAGTCAAAGAGGGATAAAGCAAGAATGGAAGAATCAAGAGGAAAATACATCTAAGCTAGCACTCATAAACAAATCCTATCATAATATCATCAAGCAATACTAATAAGGAAAAATCATATGCAAGTAAAACTTAGAATGAACAACTCTTATCGGTAATAACCTGGCCGTTCACCTCAGCTTCCACAGCTGACATCATAAACATCTGACACGGTGGTTGCTGCCTTCGCGCTTCCTGATAAACCTGCTGCTATGGAGAAGAGGGCCTGCTTGAGGGTAGGGTCCGTGCTGAGCTGGAGCTGCTGAGGCTGATCGAGGTGGAGCTGGAAGAGCTGCTCGAACTGGAGGTAGGGGCAAGTTGGTCTGCTGTCGTTGTGGACAGTCCTGACTGACATGGTCGGGGGATCCACAGGCGTAGCACAGACGAAGATGCTTGCGGCACTCCTGCTGAGTATGTCTAGCGTGGCCACAATAGGAACACTTCACTGAAGACTGACCGTAAGTCTGCACTCTAGGGTGCTGATAGGGATGCACAGGAGGAAGTGGCTGGCGCTGGGAAAACTATTATCGCTGCAGAGCCTGCTGCTATCTTGGAGGGGAACGCTTGATATTCTAGGCTATAGCTGCTGGTGTTCTGCTCTGAATCACATGTGGGTCTTCAGGTTCCTTCTAAACACTCTCGATCTCTTGTGTTGCATCCAGAGGCGTCGTGAGTCGCAAGTGCTCGACCAGCCAGAGCAAACCTGATATACTTATCCAGACCCTTCTGAAACTGATGCCTCCTAATTGTAGGGTCTGTAACCAGATGGGGAGCATATCGACTTAGGAAAGAGAACTCAGCCTCATACTCATCATCTGATCGGCCTCCCTGCTTGTGCTCAACCAACCTATGTAGGAGTTCGTCCGAGTTGACTGAGGAAAATACTTCCTGTTGAAGTGCTCTATGAATGTCTCCCACGGGATTGGCCTCTCAAGGTGGGTCTTCTCAGCACCAGATTCGAGCGGTATCGGTAAGCTAGATATGCATAAGATCCACCCATTCAGCAGGGGTAATAATGGTCAGTGTGAGGATGGTCTCGGTAAACTTCAAGAACTCCTCTGCTGCTAGAGGTCCTTCAACACCAGAGAAGTAAGGGGACAGCATATACCGGAACTCCCTAACACTAGACTCTAGACGAGGGGAGGCTGGTGCTGAGGCTCCCGCTGCAAGTGCCCAACCAAGAACTGCTGGTTTGCAATCAATCTATGAATCATCGCTAGAAGTTAGTTCTGGTCTACTTGTAAGGACCATGAATTTTGATATTAGTTAAAATAATTTTCTAGTATTTTAAAATATTTAATTATGATTTTTAAAAGAGTATTTATATTTTCTTGAATTTTTGCTATTTTCTATGATTTAAAGTCTAAGTTTTATATTTATTTAAATAATTTAAATAATTTATAAATTTATTTAGTGTAGTAAAAATTTCTAGAATTTATCCTTTGTGTTACCGATACTATTACGTATCATTTTGAATAATACATGGTATTATTATTATTATTACATATATTTCATATAATACATTGTATTATTAATTATGTATTATTTGTATAATTTGTTATATTATTTCTACTGTTACATATTATCTGTCGTATTAGTATAACTGGCATATTTTACTATGTATATAATTATTCCTTAATTATTTAATTTTAAAATATAAGTAAATATATTTTTATTATTAATTATTCTCGTTTAATTGTACAATATGTGCATATTTTTACTACTTCGTATCAACTGTTGTATTAGCACAACATGTATGTTTTTAATTATAGATAATTATCCCGTAATTATTTTGATTTTTAAATATCAGTAGTTATTTCTTTTTAATTAATTTTGTTTTAAAATAATAATCCTAAAACCTAATTATACACACACACACACACACACACACACACATTTATATTTCCACCACCATCATCTCTTTTCTCTCTCTCCTCCACGTCTCCCCCTTCCCACGCCACCTCTCTCCTTATCGCCGACGAACTCTGACCGCCCATTACCTCCCACGTCCAGACCCTGACTCCTTCACCTCCCGCAGCATCTAAAGCCGCACCGCGCCCATCTCCCTCTCTCAGATCCACCTCTGCCGCCTTGGCCAGCTCCTCGTCCTCACCTCTCGACCTCGCCGCCCCAGCCTCCACCACCGACCATCCTCTCTCCCAAGCCACCAGCACCTTGTCACCGCTCGCCCCACAGCCTCCTCCACCCTGTCAGCCTCCCCTCCTCCAACCGAGCACAGCCCGACAGTCTACCGCAGCACCCCCTCAGCCCCGCTCGCCTAACGCCTCTCCCTAGATCTGAGCCCCACGTCGACAGCCCCACTGACCCTCAGCCCCAGTGCCACTCCCTCAACCTCTGCAACTCCATCAGCTTGAACCGCTGCTGAGCTCTTCCCCGATAACCCCCTGTCGAGCCGCCGAACTCCAGTAGCCACCTCGCATCGCAGTCGTGCTCCTCCTCTGACATTACCCCATCCCCTCGAGCACAACCCATCGCCGACATTGCCGACAGCCGCAACAACCCCCGTTGATTTGTTCGACAAAACCCCAAGGTAAGATCCCGATTCCCTTGACTTGTATTTCCATTATTTATATCTGTTATTAATTGATTGCATAGAATAGGCTGTGATATTTTATAACATGCGTGGGGTTATTGACGAACAATATCATATGATATTGATTACTATTGTAGTGATATTCGTGAAGAAGAGTATGATAGGTATTTTGAGCCGTTTGTGATGAAAGGATATTTTGACAATTAGATTTTGATTACTTATGATATGTTTTTGGAAGAAAGAATATTTCTAAGAATTATTTGAAATCATTATAGTAATAAATAAGTTAAAAGAGTTATTTTGGAAAAAGGATTATTTTGAATTATTAAGAAATAAATTTTAAGGATTTTGTTTTGAAAAAAGATTATTTTCAGAATTAATAAATTTATGATCATGACGATTGTAAATTGCAACATTCCATGGGTATTTATTTGATAGTTGTACTTACATCCTGCACTGTTATTGTAGCCGTTCACGATTCTTGTTCATGGTTTAATTACGTGATATGTCATGATTTTATTGCACAGAATTAGCTGCATTTATTATTCCATGTTGTGTTTGAGAACCATTAGTAGTTCATAACTTAGTGGTCTTGTGCATCATGAACAGACCTAGTGACACGTGTGGGTGTGTTGACTGAGTTTAGGTGGTAAACCAGAGTTTCAGTGTGGAATACGACTAGAAAAATAAGAAGAGTTAGGATGGGGAAGTTAATATTCATGTGATCGGAGGTGACTGTTGATATATCTTCCAGGCTCACGCCAGTGGATCGGTGTCGCCACTGGGCTTGGTTTGTTGGGTCAAAGTAGATCAGTGTCGCTATTTTGGTTCGTGATTTGATATTCCCCTGAGTTTAGCTTGAGTTTGAACAAGGCTAAAAATAGATTGCGTGTAGTCCTCTAACCGAGTTTGTGTAGCGGAATTGGATGCACGTAGGGGATTTGTGAATAGTTAATTATCCGATGATATGAGCGTTGACTTTGTGTGAGATGTGGACCAGTGAGTTTTAGGATGGCTAGTTGCATGACCTTGTTTCTTGGCTAAGTATGAATTCTCATGAGATGTAGACCAGTTGCATTTCTTTTCATACATAGATCGGGATTAATATTTCATTATCTACAATTTGAGACATATGGTATATACATGAGGGTTTTCTTGTTTGGATTATTTCGCTCGACGTACTACGTCTCTTGTTGTAGATTTTTAAATATTAATTCCATCTAGTTGTATGACATTATTACTTGGATGATTTCTGATCGCTAGCTGTATGATTGACTTGTTACTCAATTGATTTTGTTGTATTTCCAGTTGCACGTTTCTTTATCATTTCTGTTGTTATATCGTTTTTCGCATTGAGTTTTTATTCGTTCTTTTCTTTTGTGGGGTCTTACCGTGTGCCATGTACGCTGACGTACACCTATTTTTTTTGGTGTACGTCAGACTTAGAAGAAGAACATGTCCAGCTTTGAGATGTGCCAGGAGCCAGAGGATCCTCAGTAGGAGTGCCTTGCAGACCGAGTTGAAGATTAGGACAAAGTTGACGAAGTTTAGTTATTCTTTTAGTTAATGGTCTTAGTTTATTTTTGTAGTATTTTCCTTACTTTTTCCGATAAACAATGTATCTTATATTTTTCCAGTATTCAATTGTTCAATTTTGTATAAGGGCATATTTGACCCGAATATTATGTATTGGATGATATTTCAGTTGTGATATGTATCATTTTATTCTGAGTTTGTTCATTATATTCTTGCTATTTGTGATTGGGGACTTGTGCCTTCGCATTGTATTTATTTTTAAACTTTTAGCGTATTACATTAAGGAGAAATTATTAATTTTATTTATTCTCATTGATCTAATACGTCACATGCTTGTTCACGTTCTGATTTCTGGGTATTTTGGGAAGCAAGACGTGACACCACTTCAGGCGGCGGGACACTACTACCAGACGGGTTACCATTGCTACGTGTACCCACCATGGTTCTGAAGGAAAGCAAGGATCAAGAGGAAAACTAAGGACAAAAACAAAACTAAAATTTAGTAACATAGTAACTAAAACATAGTTCACTAAGAGAATAGGATAAGGGTTTAGTTGTAGTCTTACAGATAAAATATGATATGTATCTAAATTGTCCGTTATATTCTCATTAGTGAGGACTCGGGACCAGGACCTGCATGGGCCACCACTAAAACATGTCACGTCTCGCTTCCCAAAATACTCGGGAATTGGAACGTGAACAAGACCGTGACGTATTAGATTAAGGAGAATAAATAAAAATAAATATTTCTCCTTAACCTAATACACTAAGCGTCAAGAAATAAATGCGAAGGCATAGGTCCTCGATCACAAATAGCAAGAATATAATAACAACTTAGAATAAGAAATAAATATATCATCAAAAGAAGATCATCCTAGACATAAAAATATGGGTCAAACATATCATTATTACAAAAACGGTTCAACTAGGAATATAAAAATACATTGTCCATAATAAAAGAAAATACTCCTAAAAATAAACTAAGGACCATCAAATAACTAAGGAAATAGCTAATATTCAACTTGTTCTTCTGCTTCGTCTGCTAGACACTCCTACTGAGAATCCTCTGTCTCCTGTACGATTCTGAACTGAGGCTGTCTGTCTCCTAAATCTGACGTACACCAGAAAAAATAGGTGTACGTCAGCGTGCATGGCACACGACAAGATCCCACAAGGGAGAAAGAAACGGTCGAACGACCAAGGCAAAAACAGATATAATAATAATAGAAGCATGGTGTTGTAATTATAATAATTTAAAAGTAATCCACTACTATAATAATATAATAATCAGAAAGAATCCAAAAATCAACCAAGTAACAAGATCATGCAGCTAGCCATTAGAATAATCATCCAAGTAACAATGTCATACAACTAGATGGAATTAATACTTAAAAATCTACAACAAGAGACGTAGTACGTCGATCGAAATAATCCAAACAAGGAAACCCTTATGTATATACCATATGTCTCAAATTGTAGATAATTAAATATTAATCCCAATCTATGTATGAAAAGAAAATACAATTGACCTACATCTCATAAGAAATCATACCTAGTCAAGGATGAGATCATGTAACTAGCCATCCTAAAATAGGTCACTGGTTCACATCTCACACAGAGTCAACGCTCATATCATCGAATAACTGACTGTTCAAAAATCTCATACATGCATCCAATACCGCTACACAAACTCGGTCAGAGGACTACACACAATCTGTTTTCAGCCTGGTCCAGACTCAAGCTAAACTCGGGTGAATATCAAATTCACGGACTAAAGTAGGGACACCGATCTATTTTGATCCAACAAACCAACCGAGTGGTGACACCAATCCACTGGTGCGAGCCTAGAAGATACATCAGTAGTCACATTCGATCGCATGAACAAAGAATTTTCCATCCTAACTCTTCTCATTTTTCTAAGTCAAACATAATCCACACTATCTCTAGTTCACCACCTAAATTTAGTCAACACACCCACATATGTCACTAGGTCTGTTCATGACGAACGAGGCAACCAAGTCATGAACTACTAAGGTTCTCAATCATAACAAGAAGATAATAATAACACTAATTCTATACAATAATAACAAGGCATGTCGAACATGATTAAACAAGTTTATAAAGCATGAATAATCACTACATTAAAACATAGAATGCAAGAACAACCTATCACAGTATGAGTGCACACCTAAATAGGTTTCATTGATAACTTACTACCGGGTGTCCAAACTTCTCATGTAAGCTAACCGTAATTAAGTATCCTCTAATATAATAATACAGTAAAAAGAAAACTAGACACCGATGTTATTTTGCACATGAAATGTCATGCTCTACGACTATCAGTTATACGTTCTTAATTAATAAATATTCTTTTTTCAAAATTATTCTTTAAAACTATTTCTCATTATAACTAATTTAAAATAAATATTTTTGTAATATATATATTTGTTAATTCTTTTTTACATGAATAGTAACATTTCCCTATTTTATAAATTACCTTTAATTTATTTCTTTTTCGATAATATTTTATAAATTCTAATTATAACACCTAACTTGTCATTTCATGTCCCTAAATTCTTAGATTTAATTATACAAAATTATTAATCTCTCATAAAAATCTAATTGCAACACATATGTTTATCATTTCATGCTCGTTAATTTTAAGACATAAATACAGTAAAATATCTCGTTATTTATTACTAAAAAATGTTATCTAATACCATATATCAGCATTCCACACCAAATATGCATATTAACGACATTAATATATCTAACTAAACATTTAAGCGATAATAATTGTAAAAACATCTAATTGAGAGGCGAGATCTTACCTCGGTGCGTCGAACAAGTCGATGTCGACGGCACGGATCAGATTGGACGCGGTAGAGCGTGGCGTCGGAAGAAACTCAGGCGAGGGGTAGCGGGTCGGGGTTGACAGTGGCGGTCAAGCGGTGACGAGCTCGGGTCGGCGTCAGGCAGCTGTGAGCTCGTGTCGGCGGCTGGGTTCGGGTCAGCGGGGAGGCTAGCTGGCGATTTTGGCAGCGCGTGAGCTTCGGTGGCGGCGAGTCTGCTGTTAGGGTCTCAGGTCAACACGGAGAGGTCGATCAGCCTGGTCGGCTTCGAGTAGGCGGAGGCCGACGTGGGGAAGGAGAGACGGCGTCGGGCGGTGTGCTTGGGGTGGGAGGCCGAGCGAGGGCACGGTCGACGTGGGCAGCGATCAGGCCGACGGGCTTCGGCGTGGATTAGAGAGGGAGTTGAGAGAGGAGAGAGTAGAGAGGAGAGAGGAGAGAGGAGAAAATTGAGAGGCGACTGCGTTTTGATACGAGGTAGGGTTTTTGTTACGGGATTATATATATATATATGTGTGTGTGTGTGTGTGTGTGTATGTGTATATATATATATATATATAT
>BQKN01061919.1:9963-33537 GCA_022839385.1 Asparagus kiusianus
GAGGGGACTTTGGCTTTGGTCCTAACTGTAGTAAGGTTTGACCAAGTAGGAATTGTGTGGTGGAGACTATGAATCATCAAGCACCACTGAAAGTTTCGTGAGGTAAGATCAATCCATCGAATGATTAGATCTCATCTCCGCAAAAGAGTGCTTGTGAGAGTTAAATTCTGACAAACAAGAACATTCGGAATTCGAACATTGATTTCTTGCTCATCAGCGACCGGGTTATCCCTAAGAATACCCCGATGTGGTATTCTTCCGGGAACTTCCCGGTACCTCAATTCTTTCTCTGAAGATACTAAGGATAGTATCTTTTCAGAAATTTGCCATTTATTGGCATCATGAGCCGGTCACCATCTTTGGTGACTAGGCGATAGGCGTCGTTCGAGTAGACTGTTTCTACTACGAATGGTCCTTCCCATTTGGGTTCGAACTTGCCTTTCTTCTTGGAGTTAAGGATCATAGGACGTCTTTCAGTCAAGACCAAGTCCCCTTCCTTAAAACTCCTCTGCCGAACCTTTTTATCGAAGGCTCGAGAAATTCTGGCTTGGTAAAACTCGATATGCTGTTGAGCTTCCAGGCGCTTTTCATCGAGCATCTCGAGTTCTTCTAGGCGTTTTTGATGTTGTTCCTCGGTCGTCATCTGGGTTGCAAGAGCGATCCGAAGAGATGGAATTTGGATTTCCAAAGGGAGAACGGCTTCACATCCGTATACCAATGAATACGGGGTTGCGCCGGTTGGTGTACGCACCGTGGTACGATAGGCCCATAGAGCTGCGCCGAGCTTATCATCCCAATCTCGCTTGTTATTTTTCACGAGCTTTGACAAGAGCTTTATGATAGTCTTGTTGAAGGCTTCAGCTAATCCGTTTGCTGTTGGATTATAAGCTGTTGACGAGATGTCCTGAATTTTGAACTTTTCGCAGAACCTTATGAAGGCGTTGCTGATAAATTAAGGACCGTTGTCATGTATGATTCGTCTTGGAACACCATGCCGGTAGATGATATGGTGCTTGATGAATGTAATGACGTTGCTCGTCTTGACTTCTCTGAGTGGAACTGCTTCAGCCCATTTGGAGAAGTAATCAGTGATCGCCAGGATGAACCGATCGCCTTTAACCGAACGGGGATTTATAGGACCAACAATGTCCATTCCCCAGGTCTCGAACGGCCACGACGTAACCGAAGGATGTAGATGTTCCGGAGGTTGGTGCATGTAATTCGCGTGTATCTGACATGCGTGATACTTCCGGGCGTATACGATTGCCTCATGCATCATGAAGGGCCAAAAGTATCCCATTCTCCTGATGCGATCATAAAGCTTGGGACCAGGTTGGTGCGCACCGCACTCTCCTTCATATGCCTCCTTAAGCACTTCTTCGGCTTCTTTGGTCGATAAGCAACGCAGCAGCATGCCATCATACCCCCTGCGGTATAGCGTTCGATTCTCCGTATTATAGTAGAATCTTGGAGCTCTTCGTCTGATCGACTCTCTCTCCTTCACGTCTTCTAGCAAGATCCCATGTAGGACGTAGTCGATGATGGGGAAGCGCCAATCCCGGGGCTCGAACTCAGCCTGAGTTGTGTGCACCTCCTGAACTTCCTCCTCCCTGCCATTTTCATCATAAAGCGGCACTAAGAGTTGGTGCGTTCTTACCGTGACAAATTATTCTGTCCCGGGTGGCTGTGCCAGAGATACGGCTAAAGCTGCTAACGCATCTGCGTAGGTGTTTTGCAACCGCGGAACGTGCTCGATGAAGAACCCTTCAAACGACTCCGCTAGCTCCACCGCCATCTTGTGATATGGGATTAGATCCTGACTTCGGACTTCGTATTCTCCTTGGACTTGTTTGACTATCAGTTGAGAATCACCGAAAGCTTCGAGATACTCAACCCCCAGCTCTTTGGCGAAGTTGAGTCCTATAATCAGTGCGTTATACTCTGCTACGTTATTCGAGCACGGCTCAGTTAATGAGTAGGCTCGAGGCATCACATGTTTTCCTGGGGAAACTAAGACCACTCCAACTCCGGAGGAGACCTTAGAACATCCAGGAGTACTTGTGGCATTAGCTGCTCGTGAAGCGCCGTCGAAGTACAAACGCCACACTTGTTGGTGTGAAGTTGCGTTAACTTCGTGGGTTTCATCAGGTAAATCATCATATATCTCGGCGGCGTCCGTAGTTGGATTAGCTGCCAGGAGATCACAGATAGCTTGCCCTTTTACTGACTTCTGCTGTTTGAAGTGCAGATCGTATTGGGACAAGAGTAAGGCCCATTTTGCTAACCGCTAACTCATAGAAGCTGGTTGGGTCATGAACACCCGGACGGGGTTAACTTTGGAGATGACATAGATGGTTTGTCCAACCAAGTAATGTCGCATCTTCTGGATGGCGAACACTAAGGCGAGGCATTCTCTCTCGATCATGGGATATCGAGATTCCGCGCCCACCATGGTTCGGCTTAAGTAATACACCGCCTGCTCGTGACCGTTATCGTCATCTTGTGCAAGCAGTGCACTTAATGAGTGGCTCGTCGCCTTGACATAGATCAAGAACGGTTTGCCCGATTTCGGTGCAACGAGTACGGGAGGTTTCGAGAGATACTCTTTAATACTCTCGAATGCCTTTTGACAAGCATCGTCCCATACGAATGACACGCCCTTCTTTGTGAGCCTGGAGAACGGTTGGCATTTCCCCGAAAGGTTCGAGATAAACCGACGGATATAAGCCAATCGCCCTTGCAGTCCTCTGAGCTCTTTGAGGTTCCTCGGAGGTTGCAATTCATTGATCGCCTTTACTTTATCCGGGTCGATGTGAATACCTTTGGTGGTGACGACAAACCCCAGGAATTTACCACTAGCCATTCCGAGGAAAGACTTGGTGGGGTTCATCTTCAACTGATGGGCCCGCATCAAGTCGAACATGGTCTTTAAGTCTTTGATGTGATCATTTTTATCACGACTTTTCACGACCAGGTCATCCACGTAGCATTCGACGGTCTTTCGGAGATGCTCCTGAAAGATCTTCGACATGGCTCGCTGATATGTAGCACCTGCATTCTTTAAGCCGAAGGGCATGACCGTGTAGCAGAATACACCGAGGGGTGTTCGGAACGCAGTGTGCTTCTCATCATCTGGATGCATCTTTATCTGGTTGTAACCAGAGAAACTATCCATGAAAGACATCCTCTCAAACCCGCACGTGTTGTCGATGATAACATCCGTGATGGGGAGAGGAAAATCATCTTTTGGGCAAGCAGCATTGAGGTCCCTGAAGTCGATGCATATCCGGATCTTCCCATTCTTCTTCAGGACCGGGACAATATTGGCCAGCCATTCCGGGTGTTGCTCCTCTCGGATGAATCCCGAATCGACGAGCTTTTTGACTTCAGCTTCGATCGCTTCCATCATTTGCGGACGAAACCGTCGCTGTTGTTGTTTGACTGGTTTGACATCCGGCTTAATGTTGAGACGATGCACCGCTACATTCGGATCGAGACCTGGCATGTCTTCATAATTCCAGGCGAACACGTCGATGTACTCCCGGATAAGAGAAATCAACTCCTCCTTCTCCTCAGGTAGGAGGCTGTCGCTAATGAATATCGGCTTTGGATTCTCTTCGCTTCCCATATTCACCTGGACGACTTGGTCTTCGGTAGGAGGCTCTCTTTGCTCAAACCGATCGCCGTACTGCATGCTTAAGTGATGAACCCACGGGTCTTCCCATGTTGGCATCTCATCATCTTCTTCTATTGTTGAAGGATCATCCGTGGTCATGTTCGACATTAGCTTCTTGAACATTTCACCAAGACTAGCGTCGGAATCCTAACCCGAAGAGTCGGAAGAATATCCCTTCCTAGTCTTGTTAGCAATTTGGTCGATGATTTGCCAGCCACACTCATCATCTGATGAGACATAGCCTAGACCTCTTTTGTGGCGATAATAATCATCGGGTTTTCCCTTCGGTACATAGGCCATCCGGGGTGGAACCCGTGGACCTCGACCAAAGAAAAGACCCTCCCCGAGCTTTAAGTCATACCCGTGCCTTTCCATCATGTTGCGTGCTTTCGCATCGTATCTGGACAGATGACGGGCCGGTTTATCATCGTCGTCTTCCTCTTCCATGAAGTGGTCGGGTATCGGAGATGCTCTTCCTTTGCCGTAAACGACCTCCTTTCCACCCCCAATCCCTGCGGGGATGATGAGCGTTGTTCCGCAAGGGTCGTGTACCTGCTTCTTCATCAAACAAAATGATTGAAGAGGCATATACAGATCAGGGTTAGCGTAGAGTTCGTTAGTGATATCATCGAGACCCGTCGAGTACTCTAAATCATCGTTTATTGATAGTTCTTCGGCAAGTTGCCAATTACAACTATCTTCCGATGATTCATCATCGTCAAGATTGATTACAATGGGTACAATGTCGTTTAAAACAAAACCACCATCATAATCAAACCCTAGTTCGGTATCAGCTTCATCACCGCTGTCCGTTCCTTGGGCCGATGGTTCAGTATCGGATTCAGCGCCGTATAAAAGGGAATCGGTGAAATAATTCTCCAATCCCTTGAACGGTTGCTTATCCGCGACCACCGTCTTGACTTCATTATCCGTGCCCACATATTTGAAGCACTGATGTAGAGTTGACGGGACTATAAGGTTACCGTGGATCCAAGGTCGACCCAACAGTAAATTATAGGAAGTTTCCGCGTCAATCACATAGCATGTAACTTCCGACTTCAAATCCCCAATCTGGCATTTGATTCGGATCTTCCCCAAGGGTTTGGACCCGCTGGTGTTGAATCCGTAAATCGTCGTGCCAGTGGACGCTAATTTGCTAGTCGGGATTCCGAGATGATGCATCAATCGGAATGGCATGATGCTAACAGCGGAACCCGGATCAACTTGGATCCGGTTGACAACGCTGGAGCCAATGTGCCCGGTGAAATACAAGGGCCTATCATGCTTTGAATTCTTCGTTTGCATGTCTTCTTTGGTGAATGAGATGCAGGGGAAGTGGTGCGCTGCCAGATTGCATTGTTGAGCTGACGACTCCGGTTCTTCGGAAGATGGCTTGATTCGAGTCAAGAAGGCTTCGGAATCACTCAAGGCTTCCTGTAAGGCTTTCCTTGTATCTTTCGACAACCGTAGCAACTCGTATAGAGTTATCCGGGCCGGGATGTTGGCCAATTGTGCCATGATGTCAAAATGTGGTGGAGAGCTTGCAGTCCCCGGTTTGTCTCGCCCAATTGGATGATTGAATCGAGACTGCCTCGGGTTCTGAGCTTCTTGACGTACAGGCTCCTTCCCTTTCTCCTTCTGTGGGATTTTCTCCGTAGCTGTTGGTGTTGGGGGAATTGCTGAAATTCCCAACTCCGCCAATGTCTTGGAAGGTGGGGTTTTGGTACCCAACTGCTCGGTAGCATCCGGATACTTGAAGTGATATTCGTTCCCGCTCCGGGTTACAAAAGCTTCTTGCTCGTCTTCAGAAAGCGGGAAGGTCGGAATTTTGTCGTCATCCACCCCCGGTATAGCAGAGGCCCCGTAACAGGATTTGCCCTTCCTCTTCGACTTCTTCTTGTTCTTTGTGGAAGAGGTCGTGGCCCATTGTTTATCTGCGATCAAGTCCGGATGAACCCACAAAATCTCGCCGTTCGGGGCTGTGTGTGGCACAAGCCCTTTCTGACGCTGTTGGTGCGGATCATCGTTCACCGTCTTCACTGCCGTATTGATCACCGGCTCGTGTTGGAACCAACTCGAGGGAACAGATCCAAAGCTAATGGATACGGTGTTTGCACCCACCTTCTTCTCTTTGGGCTGCTTCATAGTGATAACCCCAACATCGATTAGGGCCTGAATTTTATCTTTGAGAGCGTAGCATACCTTGGTAGGATGGTGCACCGCTCGGTGGAATGCGCAGTATTTCGGATCGTTGACCCTCTTGGCATCTTCTTGATCCTGAATCGGCGGCAGCTTGATCTTATTGTTCTCCACGAGGTATTTGAAAATACCCGGGATTTCATCCTCTTTGAACGAGTAGACCTTTGGGAACCTCGGCTCCCCAACCTTTTGCTTCTGGGGCTGTTGCTGCCACCTGGGTTGTTGAGGCGCCCTCTGCTGCTGCTGTTGCGGCTGTTGCGGCTGTTGCGGCTGTGCTTGCACTTCAAATACTTGATTTGCATTCACAGCATTTGCATGCGCCTTCCCTTTACCCTTGGGGGTAAAATTTGGTTGCGGGGCATTATTGGGTATTTGCCCTCTCTCCGCCTTCTTCCTCTTGAGGAATCGTTCAGCTCGCTCTCCCCGCACTTTCAGATCCTTCCAGGTCTTTGGCGGCGCCATTCCCATGGCTTCCAGGATGTCGAGCGTCAAGTTGTTGTGACAAGTTTCAAGGATGAAGTCCTCGCTGACCGGATCCCTGCAATTCATAGCTTTGTTCTGGAATCTTTTCACGAAGTTTTCAACCGTCTCGCCGTTCTTTTGCTTTTCATCGAACAGCGTGCCGATTGAAACCTCGGTGTCATCATCAAAGAAATTAGTTAGAAACATGTCCTCCATGTCATCCCAGCCGTTGATGCTCCCGGGCTTGAGACGGCGATACCAATCGAAGGCAGCTCCGCGAAGAGTGCCGACGAATGACCGCACCATGAGGGGCTCATTTCCGGAAATAATTCCCAAATGAGACTTGAAATAGATTAAGTGTTGGGTAGGGGAACCCTTCCCATCAAACGGCGTAAAGTTAATTAGATTAAACTTTGCCGGGTATGGGATCGATTCCCACTCCTTTGGGTAGGGACAGGGTATACCGGATCTCTTTACCTCTTGAGCGTTCATCAATGCATTGATTTTGCTCTCCAGGTCTTTCATCTTCTTGTCATCGCTCGTCTCAGCCTTTGAGTGGCTTCTGGGAGAAGTGACGTGGTCCTCTTTCGCGTTATCTTCCGCGGGACCACCCCCATTATCGGTGTTGACAGGAGGGATGTTGATATTATCCGCTTCCCGTTCATTCTCTTCTGGATTCGGAGTATTGTGATGACCAGGCTCTCCCTGGTGAACCGTCAGCGCCGCGATTTGTTGGTCGTGCATCTCCCTCATCCGCTGCATGACCATATCCATCTCGAATTTGAAGCTCTCCTTTTGCTTGGCCAGGGCTTCTTCAAGTATTTTGGATACTTGTTCAGCACTGATCATGAGCGATTCGTAAGGTTGGCCCGCACTCGAGGCCATGTCATCAGATGCCACCGCCGAGCAAGAGTCCGATTCAGCCTCTGACTCTTCTTCTTCTAAGGAGAGCCCAATTGGTACCCTTTGGTAGTTCTTTTGGCCACTGGCTCCAGGCCGTAACCGTGTCATGCACCGGGATATCTCGGCTAGCTGTTCTATGCTGAAGGGTTGTGTTGAATTTCCCCTGCCGGTCATGTTAACCGACACTCTTGGATACTCGTCTTCCCGGCGGAGCAATTTCTTCTTGTGGAAATGCCTCGGCTTGGAGAGTCTCTCGAACACCGAGATTCTTCTTGGGGGACTGTCACAACAACACTCGGACAGCACCGCCTTGATGATGTTGGCACACGGGCAGCGGGGCTCCCTGTCCTGCACACATCTTTTTCAGGGCTTTTCCATACCCCCAGCTCTGTAGTACAACTCATCAGCTTTGTAGCTGGAGCAACCTACAGAGTGTTGATATGTGTTCCCCGTCATAACACTCTCATCTTCAGATGAGTGTGCCTCCCCTCGGGGATGAAATGGTTTGTTGAATTTTTCAAGAGTGGCCCGTTCAATTTTACGCTTTTGTGAGCGTATAAACTGAACGGGCTCTTTTGTTTCGACTCGCAACCCAATGCGGTCGGTGACAGGGGCTTTCCCTTTTTCATCTTTCTTGGGGGGATTAGTTTGACCCCCAGCTGGATTTACAACTTGGGGACCCTTCAATGGCCCCAGTCTTTCCTTAATAGGTACTCTTCCTCGATTCTCTGGTAGAGGGCCGAGGCGACCTTTCAAGGATACTTTGGACGTTGAAGGGTCCCTGTTTTTACCTGGCTCCGTTGAAGGCGCCGGAACAGGAGGAACCACCTCTGGTTTGGATGAACTTCGGGTGATGACTCCACCCATCTTGGTTGAAGGTGCTGGTGTTGGCAAAACTCGGGCAGCAACTCCACCCTTTTGTGTTTGAGGCGTTGGTTTTGGCTTTGGCAACCACACCCATTTGCTTGTGGATGGCCTTTTGGCCACTTCCTCTTTCTGTATTCCCTCCGCCTTTTGCAGCAGGGCTCGGGCATGCGCGAGCAATGCCTTACGCTTCCTGATGCGCTCCTCAAGAGTAGAGCGGTTCCTCTTCACACGAACCCATTCGTTCGTTTCTGTTTTGGAGGAGGAGTGGGTTGTTTGCCGGAGTTGTTGCTCTTGGCGATACTTGGATTTTAGATCCACATGGTAGCGGACCCCATCCATTGATTCAGCGGCTTTGGCTTGTTGTAGGGCGAGACGTTGGCGCCGTCTTTGGCGAGCCCTCTTCGATGGAGCTGGAGTGTCCCCAACCATCACCTTTGAGACGGGAGGGAGAGTTTGAGCGGCAGCCTCTACCACGTTATGTAGTGCAAAGGCAGCGGCGGCAGCGGGCTCTTGGATCTTGGAGCTGGAAGTCCCACGAACGTTCTTGGAAGAGGATGTCTTCTTGCGCCGGTTCGGGGAGGCGGATCTGGAGGAGGAGGAAGAGAGGTACTCTTCAAACTTCTTCTGATCGAACTCGTATTCGATCTCTTCGTTCACCCGAATCTTGAAGGCCGGTTGCGTCACTCCGATCTCGGCAGCGAGGTCGGCGGCTCCCACTGTGGTCGCCAGCTTGTTTTCGTCAAAAGTTGCTGTTTTCATTGCTTTGATATCTGTTACAACTTCAATTGTTACAACAGGTTTTAAATGAAAACAAAAGATATTACAACTTTATCGAAAATAAACACGAGATCCCGGTTTGGTTCGGTCTCGCTTGCGTGGGTTGTTGGCCTGTGACGGGGATGTCGATATCCGTGGACCGCCGACTCTTCAGATCCTTCCTGGTAAAATCCGGCAGAGTTTCGTCTATCCGCGTGGGATATAGAAACAGAACTTCGTCGATCCGCGTGAGATCTAGAAGTTATAAGCGTATATCTCGGCTAAAACGAGATAATAGCTCTTCTTAGTGGTCACCGCTAATGGGCAGCACTAAGGAAAAAGAAGGGGTGAATGAAGGGGACTGATGAAGAACTCCTTACTCCTCGTTTCGGCAGAGCTTCGCTGCTTCAAAAAATCAGACTCCACTCTCCGGCAGGGCTTCGCCGCTTCAGACAAAGGCAATCCTTGGCTAAGATAATTCAGCCTTGAATTGGGAGCCTTAGCCTTCAACTCCAAAGAAATCAGCCCCTTGAAATGAAGGTCAAGGAGGCCTATTTATAGGAATCCAAGAGGTAGGGGGGACCATTAGGGGGCCGGGACACCCCTAGGGGGTGTCTCGGCCCCATGTCTCGGCCCCATGGCCGAGACACCCCCTTGGGGGTGTCTTCGGTCATGGCCGAGACACCCCTGGGGTGTCTTGGCTTTGCCAAGCCACCCCTCGGGTGTTTCGACCTCGCCGGGATGCCCCTGGGTGTCTCAGTCTGGTCCGAGGTGCTACCGTTGTTCCGCCGTTGACTTTTCGTCCGAACTCGGATCTGAGTGATTTCGGATGCGTTGGGATTTTGACGGAGAGCTCTGTAGGTCCCGATGGTTGGATTATCAGTGGGACGATTGGGACACGGCGGGCGCCGGTCCAATTGTGGTGATCGCGGGGTTATCGGTCAGTCCGTATCCCCGTGATTCTGACATTCTGTCGGCTCACGTAGTCCGTCGGTTCGCTTCAGTCGCTCACCGACGTCATTTGAACTCTTGTGAACCGGGTAGTGACGTTCAATCGTCGATCGTTAACACTGAGCTGTGGGTGGGGACCTATCGGCAATTTTCGATGCCTACAAGTCCTCCACAGCATCAAATTGTGAGGAGAAGATATCGTTCCGGTGAAGTGAAATATCGGATCATCAACGAAGAGCAAACTCGACGCGAGCATTCGAGGGAGGTACTCCATCGCTACCGTGAAGAACCCAGAATTAAACAAATGAGAGAATTTATATCAATTTCCTTCTCTTTTGTAATTGGGAATTCAAATTGTTATCAAGATTGAGAGAGTTATAAACATTCTTTTTCTAAGCAGTTAGAGAGAATAAAATCAAATTCAATTCTTTCAATTTTCTTATTGCAAATTTTCTACCAAATATCCATGAGTACACTAGTTCTATTTAGAATTAGTTTGAAGGACAGGCCCATATTCAATGAGTTGCCAAATGCATCTAGACAAACTACACAAAACTGGACCATATCAGTTTTTCTTTTAGACCATCTCCACACCCCCCCCCCCCCCCCACAAAATAAAAAAAACTGGTTTAATGGTTAATGTTGGGCTATAAAAAAATAGGCGAGCTCTAACTCTCTCATTTGCCAAACAAGAAACCATAGTGCCCAATTTTACAAGATTGCCAAAAACACCCTTAGATTTGTCCCTTAATACCCTTTGAACTATTTTCAGTCTCGTGTTATTTCCTAAACTATCAAATTCGTCCATGGTTTCCCTTTGAACGATGTTTAGTTCCACATTAGCTCGTGAATTATAAATTATGAGTACCTCCATTCTCATTCTTTTTCATTATCTTGTACTATATGTATACTCTAAACTAAAATCTTTTTAGTTAACTGCCCCAAAGCTTTCCACGTCAACTCTTCTCATCTCAAAACTTTTTGCCACTTGTACCTAATTTAAATCGTCCATCTTAATCTTAATCTTAATTATCTAATATTTTATAGAACCTTTGATTACAATAAATCTTAATTATAGAAATTCTTAATTACATAATATATTACAGAATATATCTTAATTAACATATTATCAAGTAATATCTTACAAAAAATCAAAATCAAAAATATTTATGCAATCTTTAATTATGAAAAAATAATTACCAAATATATATTATTCTAAATTAATATCTTATTAATTTATATATCTTATCAAAACTAAAAAATGAATAATTATGAAAATTTTAATTAAGAAAAAATAATAACAGAGTGTATTAAGGAAAAAATGTGAATAAGTAATTATAGAATAACATGAAACAAAATACAATATAATAATTGTTTCTAAATCGTTAATTGCCTAGGTATTCAGTTACAAAAAAAATAAAGCTTTGAATTCTTAAAAGTAACAAGAGGGAAATGATATATTAGGTAAGTTTTGCTACTTTAGTTTATATTTTTGCTAGGAAAAAGAATAACACAAATTATGATTGTGCAAGAGAAGGCTTCTTATTTCACCATAATTTTCTCTATTGTTAGGATTTTTTGAAAATCTCATTGATTCTTACTCGGTTACTCACATGTAACATTCAAGTTTTAAGAATTTTCCACTTTAATTTAATTTAACGACCACTTCTAATGTTCTATTATTCATGCCATTGTAAAATATCAGGGTAAAGAATTTAGATTTGAACATCAATTTTAATTGTTTGTAAAGATTCTTTTTTGTCCTGGATTAATATCAATTTTTTATTTTTGTCATAGATTTCGACTTAAATATTAATGATTTATATAGGTTAGATTTTAACATTTTTATTGACGATACCTAAATGTTGGTTTTGGAATTGTGAAGATCAAAACCTAAAATGAAATCAACAATAAAGCTAAAAAATCTAGCTCCGGTCAACCGACAAGCTTGGACCAGTCGACCGAAAAGCATGTAGGAATCGAGCCTAGGAAGTTCGCTCTAGTCGGTTGACCGACGCAAGCTCATCGGTCAACCGACGTGAACCCAAGAAACTTACAGTAGTTTCGGGTCGGTCGACTGATGGCACTGAGCCGGTCGACCGACAATATGCACGAGTAGACTGTAAGAAATAGATGTTCTAGCCGGTCGACCGACGCCAATGCACCGGTCGACCGACGCCAATGCACCGGTCGACCGATGTTGGATTTTCCAGATTTCCAGTTTGTTTGGGAATCTGTTTTGGGCTGGAATACTATATGTACCTTAAACATTTTAGGGTTTGTAGAACACGAAAAAGAGAGTTTTGATGGCACTTTGAGATTAGAGATCTTAGAGAGGGATGTGAATTAGTCGAGATGAAGCTGAAGAGACATTGAAATTAAGCCATGCTGAATACATCGAGAAGGTACTTCAGAGATTCAACACGGAGAATACTAAGCCCGTCGGCATGCCCCTTGGAAGTCAGTTCAAGTTATCTAAGGAGCAATCACCCAAGATAGATGCAGAGAAGGAGCACATGAGCAAAGTGTCATATTCATCAACCATTGATAGTCTTATGTACACGATGGTTTACATGAGGTTGGATATCGCCCATGTAGTAGGAGTTGTGAGCAAGTTTGCAAGCAATCTAGGGAAGCAGCATTAGGAGGTTGTAAAATGGATATTGCAATACTTAAGAGGGACTACAGATATGCTATTATGTTTTAGGAGGAAGGAGTTGATACTACGAGGATACGTGGATGCAGATTTTGCCGGTGATCATGATACGAAGCGAAGTACCACAGGGTATGTTTATACATTAGTGTCGATAGCAATGAGCTAGGTCTTAAGTATGCAGAAAATAGTAACATTGTCCACGACTAAGGCAGAGTATGTCGTAGTGATTGAAGCCAGTAAGGAGATGATTTGGTTGACCGGGTGCCTGGAAGAGTTGGGTTTGAAGAAGGGGAACAACGTTCTTTATTGTGATAGCCAGAGTGCTATATACCTTACCAAGAATCTTGTATATCATGTCAGAACGAAGCACATCGACATACGTTATCAATTCATATGCTCGCTAATTGAGGACGGCAAGTTACAGTTGGAGAAGATTTTTTGGAGCCAAAATCAGGTGTGTAGGCATCGAAAATTGCCGATAGGTCCCCACTCACAGCTCGGTGTTAACGATCGACGATCGAACGTCGCTACCCAGTTCACAAGAGCTCAAATGACGCCGGTGAGCGACTGAAGCAAACCGACGGATTACGTGAGCCGACAGAATGTCAGAATCACGAGGATACGGGTTGACCGAAAACCCCGCGATCACCGCAATTGGACCAACGCCCGCTGTGCCCCGATCACCCCACGGATAATCCAACCATCGGGGCCTACAGAGCTCGTCGTCACGATTCCAACGCATCCGAAATCACTCAAATCCGAGTTCGGACGAAAAGTCAACGGCGAGTCAACGGCAGAACAACGGCACAGCCTCGGACTGCGTTGAGACACCCAAATGGGCCTCGGCAGGCCCGAGACACCCGAGGGGTGTCTTGGCAAAGCCAAGACACCCCAGGGGTGTCTCGGCCAGGCCGAGACACCCCAATGGCCGAGACACCCCAAGGGGGGTGTCTCGGCCAGGGCCGAGACACCCCCTAGGGGGTGTCTCACATCAGCCCCCCCTCTCCTTGTGGCTATAAATAGCCCCCTTGGCCTCCTTTGTGAGGGGCTCTTGATTTTGCTCTCAATTCAAGGCTGAATTATCTTAGCCAAGGATTGTTCTGCAAGAGAGCGGCGAAGCCCTGCCGGAGTGAGGAGTCAGAGTTTGCAAGATAGCGGCGAAGCCCTGCCGGAGCAAGGAGTAAGGCGTTCTTCATCAGCTCCCTTCATTCACCCATCCTTTTCCTTGGTGTTGCCCTTCGCAGGCAACACTAAGAAGAGCTATTATCTCGTTTTAGCCGAGATATACGCTTATAACTTCTAGATCTCACGCGGATCGACGAAGTTCTGTTTCTATATCCCTCTGCGGATAGACGAAACTCTGCCGGATTTTCCCAGAAAGGATCTTGAAGAGTCGGCGGTCCACGGATATCGACATCCCCGTCACAGGCCAACAACCCACGCAAGCGAGACCGTACCAAACCGGGATCTCGTGTTTATTTTCGTTAAAGTTGTAACCCTTTTGTTTTCATTTTATCCTGTTGTAACGCTCAAAGTTGTAACAGATCTCGAAAAAGAGAACATCAATGAAAACAGCAACTTTTACCGGAAACAAGCTGGCGACCACAGTGGGAGCCACCGATCACGCTGCCGAGATCGGAGTGACGCAACCGGCCTTTAAGATCCGGGTGAATGAAGAGGTCGAGTACGAGTTCGACCAGCAGAAGTATGAAGAGTACCTCTCCTCCTCCTCCTCCAGATCTGCCTCTCCGTACCGGCGCAGGAAGAACCCATCTCCAAAAAGGGCTTGCGGGATCTCAAACTCCTCAATTCAAGACCCCGCCGTTGCTGTTGCTACACTTGCACCACACAACGGCCTTGCGTCGATCAGTGTGGTCAAGAACGTAGATCCAACAGCACCAAAGGCGATAGGTGATGCTGCTCCAACTCCATCAAAAAGGGCGATCCAAAGATGCCGCCAACGCCTCGCTCAACAGCTCGCCAGGGCCAAGGAGTCGAAAGATGGAGTGCGCTATACAGAGGATCTGAAGTCGAGGCAGCGACAAGAGCAATGGCAAGCAATCAACCTCCCCTCCAAAGCAGAAGCAAGCGAGTGGATCCGCGTCAAGAGGAACCGCTCCACGCTCGAGGAGCGAATCAAGAAGCGCCGCGCTCTA
Source organism: Asparagus kiusianus (assembly GCA_022839385.1). Lineage (NCBI taxonomy): Eukaryota > Viridiplantae > Streptophyta > Magnoliopsida > Asparagales > Asparagaceae > Asparagus > Asparagus kiusianus. The sequence goes on from BQKN01061919.1 coordinate 24,590, forward strand.
CTCGCACATGCCCGGCTCCTCCTAAAGAAGGCAGAGGAGATGCAGCAAGAAACGGTGGTCAAAACACCGTCCAAAGGTAGATCGGTGTGGGTTCCTAAATCGACACCAACACTTCCAGCAAAGAAGGGCAAGATTATCGCCCAGAGTTCAACCAAATCAGAGCCTACTCCTCCTGTACCGACACCCTCAATAGGGCCAGGTAAAAAAGGGGATCATTCAAGATCCCAGGTTCCTTTGACGAGTCGCCTCGGTCCCTTACCGGAGAACCGAGGAAGAATACCCGTCAAAGAACGGCTGGGACCATTGAAAGGTCCCCAAGTTAAAAACCAGACCGGGGGTCGAATCAACCCCCCCAAGAAAGATGAAAAAGGGAAAGCCCCTATCACCGACCGCACTGAGTTGCGAGTCAAACTGAAAGAGCCCGTTCGGTTTCTACGTTCCTAAAAGCGTAAAATTGAACGGGCCACTCTTGAAAAATCTAACCATGTTTTGCATTCCCAAAGGGAAACACACTCGTCTGAGGATGAGCGTGTTATACCGAGGGACACCTACCAACACTCTGTAGGTTGCTCCAGCTATCAAGCTGATGAGCTGTACTACAGGGTTGGGGGTGTAGAAAAATCTCAAAAAAGATACATGCAGGATATGGAGTCCCACTGCCCGTGTGCCAACATTATCAAGGCAGTGCTGTCCGAGTGTTGCTGTGCTCAGACCCCAACAAGAATCTCGGTGTTCGAGAGACTCTCCAAGCCGAAGCGTTTCCACAAGAAGAAATCGCTCCGCCGAGAGGATGAATACTCAAAAGTGTCAGTCAACATGACCGGCAGAGGGGGATCAACACCACGTCTCAACTTGGATCAGCTTGCCGAGGCTTCCCGATGCATGACATGGTTGCGGTCGGGAACCATCAAACGAAAGAATTACCCAAGAGTACACACGGGACTTTCCCTAGAAGAAGAGGAATCCGATACTGATTCTGATACCTGCTCCGCCGTCGCATCCGACGACACAACTTCAAGTGCGGGCCAACCTTATGAATCGCTCATGATCAGCGCCGAACAAGTGTCGAAGATACTTGAAGAAGCCCTGGCCAAGCAAAAGGAGAGCTTCAAATTTGAAATGGAGATGGCCATGCAGCGGATGAGGGAGATGCACGACCAACAGATCGCGGCAATGACGGTTCACCAAGGAGAACCGAGTCAACGCAATCCAGAGGAGCATGAACGGGAAGGGGATAATGTCAACGTCCCTCTTGTCAACACCAGCAATGGGGGTGGTCCCACAGAAGATAATGCCCAAGAGGACCACGCCGCTTCTCCCAGAAGCCACTCGAAGACCGAGACGAGTGAGGACAGGAAGATGAAGGACCTGGAGAGCAAAATCAACGCATTGATGAGTGCTCAAGAGGTAAAAAGGTCTGGTATACCCTGCCCCTATCCGAGGGAGTGGGAATCAATCCCATATCCGGCAAAGTTTAATCTAATTAACTTTACGCCGTTTGATGGGAAGGGTTCCCCTACCCAGCATTTAATCTACTTCAAGTCTCATTTAGGAATCATTTCCGGAAATGAGCCCCTCATGGTGCGGTCATTCGTCGGCACTCTTCGCGGAGCTGCCTTCGATTGGTATCGCCGTCTCAAGCCTGGAAGCATTAATGGCTGGGATGACATGGAGGACATGTTTCTAACCAACTTCTTTGATGATGACACCGAGATTTCGATCGGCACACTATTCGATGAAAAACAGAAGAATGGCGAGACGGTTGAGAACTTTGTGAAGAGATTCCGGAACAAAGCTATGAATTGCAGGGATCCGGTCAGCGAGGATTTCATCCTCGAGACTTGCCACAACAACCTAACCCTCGACATCCTTGAAGCCATGGGAATGGCGCCGTCCAAAACCTGGAAGGATTTGAAGATGCGGGGAGAGCGAGCTGAACGATTCCTCAAGAGGAAGAAAGCGGAGAGAGGGCAAATACCCAATAATGCCCCGCAACCAAATTTTACCCCCAAGGGTAAAGGGAAGGCGCATGCAAATGCGGTGGTCGCAAATCAAGTCTTTGAGGTGTAAGCACAGCCGCAGCAGCCGCAACAGCCACAGCAGCCGCAACAGCAGCAGCAGAGGGCGCCCCAACAACCCAGGTAGCAGCAACAGCCCCAGAAGCAAAAGGTTAGGGAGCCGAGATTCCCAAAAGTCTACTCATTCAAAGAGGATGAAATCCCGGGTATTTTCAAATACCTCGTGGAGAACAACAAGATCAAGCTACCACCAATTCAGGATCAGGAAGATGCCAAGAGGGTCAACGATCCAAAATATTGCGCATTCCACAGAGCGGTGCACCATCCTACCAAGGTGTGCTACGCTCTCAAAGATAAAATTCAGGCCCTAATCGATGTTGGGGTCATCACTATGAAGCAGCCCAAAGAGAAGAAGGTGGGTGCAAATACCGTGACCATTAGCTTTGGATCTGTTCCCTCGAGTTGGTTCCAACACGAGTCGGTGATCAAAGCGGCAGTGAAGACGGTGAATGATGATCCGCACCAACAGCGTCAGAAAGGGCTTGTGCCACACACAGCCCCAAATGGCGAGATCTTGTGGGTTCATCCGGACTTGATCGGAGATGAACAATGGGCCACGAATTCTTCCACCAAGAACAAGAAGAAGTCAAAGAAGAAGGGCAAATCCTGTTGTGGGGCCTCTGCTATACCGGGGGTGGATGATGACAAAATTCCAACCTTCCCACTTTCTGAAGATGAGCAGGAAGCTTTTGCAACCCGAAGCGGGAACGAGTATCATTTCAAATATCCCGATGCTACCGAGCAATTGGGTACCAAAACCCCACCTTCCAAGATGCTGGCAGAGTTAGGAATTTCAGCAATTCCCCCAACACCTGCAGTGGCTACGGAGAGAATCCCGCAGAAGGATAAAGGAAAAGAGCCTGTACGTCAAGAAGCTCAGAACCCGAGGCCGTCTCGATTCAATCATCCAATTGGACGAGACAAACCGGGGAATACAAGCTCTCCACCTCACTTCGACATTATGGCGCAATTGGCCAACATCCCGGCCAGGATAACTCTATACGAGTTGCTGCGGTTGTCGAAAGATACACGGAAAGCACTACAAGAAGCCTTGAGCGATTCTGAAGCATTCTTGACTCGGATCAAGCCATCTCCTGAAGAGCCGGAGTCCTCAGCTCAACAATGCAATCTGGCGGCACATCACTTCCCCTGCATCTCTTTCACCAAGGAAGATATGCAGACGAAGAATTCAAATCATGATAGGCCGTTATACTTCACCGGGCATATTGGCTCCAGCGTTGTCAACCGGATCCAAGTCAATCCGGGTTCCGCTGTTAGCATCATGCCATTCCGATTGATGCATCATCTCGGAATCCCGACTAGCAAATTAGCATCCACTGGCACGACGATTTACGGATTCAACACCAGCGGGTCCAAACCCTTGGGGAAGATCCGAATCAAATGCCAGATCGGGGATTTGAAGTCGGAAGTAACATGCTACGTGATTGACGCGGAAACTTCCTATAATTTACTGTTGGGTCGGCCTTGGATCCACGGTAACCTTATAGTCCCGTCAACTCTGCATCAGTGCCTCAAATATGTGGGTACAGATAATGAAGTCAAGACGGTGGTCGCGGATAAGCAACCGTTCAAAGGATTGGAGAATTATTTCACCGATTCCCTTTTATACGGCGCTGAATCCGATACTGAACCATCGGCCCAAGGAACGGACAGCGGAGATGAAGCTGATACCGAACCAGGGTTTGATTATGATGGCGGTTTTGTTTTAAACGACATTATACCCATTGTAATCAATCTTGACGATGATGAATCATCGGAAGATAGTTGTAATTGGCAACTTGCCGAAGAACTATCAATAAACGATGATTTAGAGTACTCGACGGGTCTCGATGATATCACTAATGAACTCTATGCTAACCCTGATTTGTATATGCCTCTTCAATCATTTTGTTTGACGAAGAAGCAGGTACACGACCCTTGCGGAACAACGCTTATCATCCCCGCAGGGATTGGGGGTGGAAAGGAGGTCGTTTACGGCAAAGGAAGAGCATCTCCGATACCCGACCACTTCATGGAAGAGGAAGACGACGATGATAAACCGGCCCGTCATCTATCCAGATACGATGCGAAAGCGCGCAACATGATGGAAAGGCACGGGTATGACTTCAAGCTTGGAGAGGGTCTTTTCTTTGGTCGAGGTCCACGGGTTCCACCCCGGATGGCCTATGTACCGAAAGGAAAACCCGATGATTATTATCGCCACAAAAGAGGTCTAGGCTATGTCTCATCAGATGATGAGTGTGGCTGGCAAATCATCGACCAGATTGCTAACAAGACTAGGAAGGGATATTCTTCCGACTCTTCGGGTTGGGACTCCGACGCTAGTCTTGGTGAGGTGTTTAAGAAGCTAATGTCGAATATGGTCACAGTTGATCCAACGACAATAGAAGAAGATGATGAGATGCCGACATGGGAAGACCCGTGGATTCATCACTTGAACATGCAATATGGCGATAGGTTCGAGCAAAGAGAGCCTCCTACCGAAGACCAAGTCGTTCAGGTGAATATGGGAACCGAGGAGAATCCAAAGCCAATATTCATCAGCGACAGCCTCCTACCTGAGGAGAAGGAGGAGTTGATTTCCCTTATCCGGGAGTACATCGACGTGTTCGCCTGGAATTATGAAGACATGCCAGGCCTCGACCCAAACGTAGCAGTGCATCGCCTCAACATTAAGCCGGACGTCAAACCAGTCAAACAACAACAACGACGGTTTCGTCCGCAAATGATGGAAGCAATCGAAGCTGAAGTCAAAAAGCTCGTTGATTCGGGATTTATCCGAGAGGAGCAACATCCCGAATGGCTTGCCAATATTGTTCCGGTCCTGAAGAAGAACGGGAAGATCCGGATATGCATTGACTTCAGGGACCTCAATGCTGCTTGCCCAAAAGATGACTTTCCTCTCCCCATCACGGATGTTATCATCGACAACACGTGTGGGTTTGAGAGGATGTCCTTTATGGATGGTTTCTCTGGTTACAACCAGATAAAGATGCATCCAGATGATGAAAAGTACACCGCATTCCGAACACCTCTTGGCGTATTCTGCTACACAGTCATGCCCTTCGGCTTGAAGAATGCAGGTGCTACATATCAGCGAGCTATGTCGAAGATCTTTCAGGAACATCTCCGAAAGACCGTCGAATGCTACGTGGACGATCTGGTCGTGAAAAGTCGTGATAAGAAAGATCACATCAAAGACTTGAAGACCATGTTCGACTTGATGCGGGCCCATCAATTAAAGATGAATCCCACTAAGTCTTTCCTCGGAATGGCTAGTGGTAAATTCTTGGGATCCGTTGTCACCACCAAAGGTATTCACATTGATCCTGACAAAGTGAAGGCGATCAATGAATTGCAACCTCCGAGGAACCTCAAGGAGCTCAGAGGACTGCAAGGGCGATTGGCGTATATCCGTCGGTTTATCTCAAACCTTTCGGGGAAATGCCAACCGTTCTCCAGGCTCACAAAAAGGGCGTGTCATTCGTATGGGACGATGCTTGTCAAAAGGCGTTCGAGAGTATCAAAGAATATCTCTCGAAACCTCCCGTACTCGTTGCACCGAAATCAGGCAAACCGTTCTTGATTTATGTCAAGGCGACGAGCCACTCATTAAGTGCATTGCTTGCACAAGATGACGATAACGGTCACGAGCAGGCGGTATATTACTTAAGCCGAACCATGGTAGGCGCAGAATCTCGATATCCCATGATTGAGAGAGAATGCCTCGCCCTAGTGTTCGCCATCCAAAAGATGCGGCATTACTTGGTCGGACAGACCATATATGTCATCTCCAAAGTTAACCCGGTCCGAGTGTTCATGACTCAACCGGCTTCCATGAGCTGGCGATTAGCGAAGTGGGCTTTACTCTTGTCCCAATACGATCTGCACTTCAAACAACAGAAGTCAGTAAAAGGACAGGCCATCTGCGATCTCCTGGCATCTAATCCAACGACGGACGCCGCCGAGATATATGACGATTTACCTGATGAAACCCACGAAGTCAACGCAACTTCACACCAACAAGTGTGGCGTTTGTACTTCGATGGCGCTTCACGGGCAGCTAATGCCACAAGTGCTTCTGGATGTTCGAAGGTCTCCTCCGGAGTTGGAGTGGTCCTAGTTTCCCCAGGAAAACATGTGATGCCTCGAGCCTACTCATTAACCGAGCCATGCTCGAATAATGTGGCAGAGTACAACGCACTGATCATAGGACTCAACTTCGCCAAAGAGCTGGGAGTTGAGTATCTCGAAGCTTTCGGTGATTCTCAACTGATAGTCAAACAAGTCCAAGGGGAATACGAAGTCCGAAGTCAGGATTTAATTCCTTATCACAAGATGGCGGTGGAGCTAGCGGAGTCGTTTGAAGGATTCTTCATCGAGCACGTTCCGCGGTTGCAGAACACCTACGCAGATGCGTTAGCAGCTTTAGCTGTATCCCTGGCACAGCCACCCGGGACAGAACAATTTGTCACGGTAGGAACTCACCAACTCTTAGTGCCGCTTCACGATGAAGACGACAAGGAAGAAGAGGTTCAAGAGGTGCACACAACTCAGGTTGAGTTTGAGCCCCGGGATTGGCGCTTCCCCATCATTGACTACGTCCTACATGGGATCTTGCTAGAAGACGTGAAGGAGAGAGAGTCGATCAGACGAAGAGCTCCAAGATTCTACTATAATACGGAGAATCGAACGCTATACCGCAGGGGGTATGATGGCATGCTGGCACGTTGCCTATCAACCAAAGAAGCTGAAGAAGTGCTTAAAGAGGCACATGAAGGAGAGTGCGGCGCGCACCAACCTGGTCCCAAGCTCTATGATCGCATCAGGAGAATGGGATACTTTTGGCCCTCCATGATGCACGAGGCAATCGTATACGCCCGGAAGTGTCACGCGTGTCAGGTACACGCGAATTACATGCACCAGCCTCCGGAACATCTACATCCTTCGGTTACGTCGTGGCCGTTCGAGACCTGGGGAATGGACATTGTTGGTCCTATAAATCCCCCTTCGGTTAAAGGCGATCGGTTCATCCTGGCGATCACTGATTACTTCTCCAAATGGGCTGAGGCAGTTCCACTCAGAGAAGTCAAGACGAGCAACGTCATTGCATTCATCAAGCACCATATCATTTACCGGCATGGTGTTCCAAGATGAATCATACACGACAACGGTCCTCAATTTATCAGCAACGCCTTCATAAGGTTCTGCGAAAAGTTCAAAATTCAAGACATCTCGTCAACAGCTTATAATCCCACAGCAAACGGGTTAGCTGAAGCCTTCAACAAGACTATCATAAAGCTCTTGTCAAAGCTTGTGAAGAATAACAAGCGAGATTGGGATGATAAGCTCGGCGCAGCTCTATGGGCCTATCTTACCACGGTGCGTACACCGACCGGCGCCACCCCATACTCATTGGTGTATGGATGTGAAGCCGTTCTCCCTCTGGAAGTTCAAATTCCATCCCTTCGGATCGCTCTTGCAACCCAGATGACGACCGAGGAACAACATCAGAAACGCCTCGAAGAACTCGAGATGCTCGACGAAAAGCGCCTGGAAGCTCAGCAGCATATTGAGTTTTACCAAGCCAGAATTTCTAGAGCCTTCGACAAAAAAGTTCGACAAAGGAGTTTTAAGGAAGGGGATTTGGTCTTGACTGAAAGACGTCCTGTGATCCTTAACTCCAAGAAGAAAGGCAAGTTTGAACCCAAATGGGAAGGACCGTTCGTAGTGGAAACGGTCTACTCGAACGGCGCCTATCGTCTAGTCACCAAGGATGGTGACCGGCTCATGATGCCAATAAATGGCAAATTTTTGAAGAGATACTATCCTTAGTATCTTCAAAAGAATTGAGGTACCGGGAAGTTCCCAGAAGAATACCACATCGGGGTATTCTTAGGGATAACCCGGTCGCTGATGAACAAGAAATCAATGTTCGAATTCAGAATATTCTTGTTTGTCAGAATCTAACTCTCACAAGCACTCTTTTGCCGAGATGAGATCTAATCATTCAATGGATTAATCTTTCCTCACAAAACTTTCAGTGGTTTCTGACTACTCATAGTCTCCACCACACAATTCCAGCTTGGTCAAACCTTACTACAGTTAGGGCCAAAGCCAAATTCCCCTCTCGATTCCGTCAATGAACGAGAGGTCCACAAATCGAGCGATCAAACCTTCTTTCGGTTATGATCATTCTCACACTCCCCACTTGGTCAAACCTTACTACAGTTAGGACCACAACCAAAATCCCTTCTCGATTCCTCCAATGAACGAGAGGTCCAATTTCAAATCGAATGACCAAACCTTACGACAGTTAGGGTCGTTTGAACCTTTCGATTCGATAATCAAACCTTACGACAGTTAGGATTATCCGAATCTTTTTCGATTCTCGGAGTGGAGATCCTACTCCTAGTTTCATCTTTCGGATCCTGGGGGTGGAGATCCCACCTCGAGTTTCCTTTCCTGCTGAAGATAGAATATAAAATTCTTCCTCTTCAGAGTCAAATGACCAAACCTTACGACAGTTAGGGTCGTTTGAACCTTTCGATTCGATAATCAAACCTTACGACAGTTAGGATTATCCGAATCTTTCTCGATTCTCGGAGTGGAGATCCCACTCCTAGTTTCATCCTTCGGATCCTGGGGGTGGAGATCCCACCTCGAGTTTCCTTTCCTGCTGAAGATAGGATATAAAATTCTTCCTCTTCAGAGTCAAATGACCAAACCTTACGACAGTTAGGGTCGTTTGAACCTTTCGATTCGATAATCAAACCTTACGACAGTTAGGATTATCCGAATTTTTTTTTTGATTCTCGGAGTGGAGATCCCACTCCTAGTTTCATCCTT